>JAULAV010002998.1:0-44822 GCA_030789695.1 Scilla litardierei | reverse complement strand
TCTCACAACCGAGAGAATCACAAAGCAATATTAAAGAGTTTAATATGAAATAAACAATCTTACCACAAAATCCTATACCTTGAGTTTTTCTTACCCAAATGGTGAAATGGAGGATTTGAGGAAGATGAAGTCACCAAGACCTAGCACCAAGGAAATGACCAGCAATCGGTGCCTAGGGATGATTTGGAGACTTGGATCAAGCAATAGCTTGAAGAGCTCACCAAGAACAACCTTCTCTCTAGATGGATTCTAGATCTAGAAATGAGAGAGAATGGGTTTCTTGTGAGGAAGAGAGCTTTTGATTTGAGTGAGAATGGCTATCCCTTTAGAACTCAATGAATCTCTTAATGGCAGCTCTCTTCTAGATAGAAATGACCTAGGTTCGTATTTATAGGGTCCCATAAAAACAACGTAGGTCATTCTCCAACGGATAGAAATCTGGGAGAATTAGTCGGTCAAAGAACAACCACTGACCGACTAGTTCATCAACTGGTCGGTCAGTCAAACAACGTGGACCGACTAAGTGAGGATCTGAGAAGAGATAGAAATTCAGACCTAGAAATCTAGTCGGTCCAAGAAGACTTTCTGACCGACTAGTTTCCCAATTAGTCGGTCAGTCAGTGAACGTAGACCGACTAAGAGCAAAAAGAATTAGTCTGAGTACAAAGTGACTTAGTCGGTCCAAGAACAAAAGTTGACCGACTAAATTGTCAACTAGTCGGTCACCAAACGTTCTTAGACCGACTAACGATAAACAGTAGCTTAGGAGAATTTTAGCATGAACAGTAAGTCACAACTAGTCGGTCAAAGAAGCATCACTGACCGACTAGTTCACAAACTAGTCGGTCGGTGAGTCAACGTAGACCGACTAACTGTAAACAGTAAAGTCCAAGAAATTAAGGAATCAAACTAGTCGGTCCAAGAACAGTTGCCGACCGACTAGATCACCATCTAGTCGGTCAGTACTTGTTCTTGTACCAACTAACATGCACATACAAGTCCGAATCGAAGCGCGACGCTTCGAGGAAGTTAGAATGAACTTGTACTAAGATCCTAGAGCTACGATATAAGCGTTATGAAGTTAGAATGGTAAGATATACTCAAGGCTTAACATTCTATATATCGAAGCTAAAAAGACTATAAATAAAACCTTAATAAACGGTCTTCGAGAGCTTCGATTGAATCTTCATAACTTCCAAAACGGCGCAAGAGCTTCAACGAAGCTTTGGGCATGAATACGAGCTTTGGGAAGTGTTGAGATGTCGCTTCGAATGTTCTCGTGAATTTGGCGACGATCTCCAATACTGCGCTCACAAATTGTTAGTTCATGGATTATTTATGTTTGCTCATCATCAAAACCAAATCCGGGGAGTCCAATATTCAACATTCTCCCCCTTTTTGGTGATGACAAACCAACATAAATAATAATCAAAAATAATGATTCAAATGTAAAATACTTACTCCCCCTGCATTGATGACACGTTAATTCCAAAATGAATATATATGAATTGCATCAATCAGATGAGTAAGATAAATAAAGAGAATCAATTTTTGAAATATCGGATTTTGAAAATCCTTATATGTATCTTAACTCCCCCTAAATCTAACATATCAAACTAGATTCTTGGAAATTGAGTTAAATTTTCATTTGCGCTATTTATTATCATTATCTCTCCCCCTTTGGCATTATCCCAAAAATGGGGGGCATACAACGACAACAACTAGGAAATGGAAAATCCAACATCGGGAGTCGTAGACAATGACGATGGAACTAATTGACACCAAGGAAAAGCGATAAAATCAAATCAAGGTGTGCCAAAATTGTCCATTATCAAAAACCCATAATCAAAATCATCAAAGATACCAAATAATTATTAATTTCTTGAATAATGAAACATACTCTTCAATATTCAATATTCTTGGTTAAATTTGTGCATGGAAAACAATTCTATACAATTCTAGAATTTAAATCTATTTAACCAAGTTTTCATGCGTCGAACGACGCATTCACACATTATATGCATTGAACGAATATTAAATGTGCACGACGAATTAAGACAAAGAGAACGAAGATGTATATATATAAATGATAACATCATGAGTACATCCAAAGAGATATCCCAACGAGTACATCAAAATACAAACGACCATGGATATAAACATCAAAAGATACATCATCATCGTCAACATCAAAATACAACAAAATAACCATCAGCAACATCATCCAAAGTGTATCAAAACAACCAACACCGAAACCCTGAAAGCTCAAAAATACATCAAAACAACTCTCAAACCCCATCCAAACCCAAAATACTCTCACTAAAAAATATATCATCCGAAGTGTAGTGGAGAGTCCTCGAAACTGACAATCACGAGGAAGTGGCTGGATCTGCAGTCTCCGTGGGTCCAGTCGACGGAGTGGACTCAGGCTCTGCAGGGAGTAGAGGTGTCTCAACAGACGGGATCGTCGGGGTAGGTGTGGAAGCAACAGCAACAGGCTCAACATCAGCAGGCACGTCAGGAGTGTCAGCAGGCTCAGAAGTCTGAATTACTGCAGCAGAAGTCTCTGGAGCACCGGTAGAGGTGCCAACACCAGGAGCAGAAGAGGTAGCAGCAGCAGCAGTGGCCTCATCGCCACGGGCTAAAGAAGTGACAAGCTCGTCAAGCTCCTCATCGTCCATCTCCTCGTCCTCAGACACGGACGGAGGAAGATCAATGCCCATCTGACGAGCCATACGACAAACTACCTCCTCGGTACGAGCCAAGCGAGACTCGTGCCGACGAAGTATCCGTACGACATCATCCAAATTTGCAGGACGAGAGGGGGCACCAGCAGCAGAGGGAGTCGCCTGAGAAGCAGATGTGGTAGACCTCTGTACGTGACGAAGCGCCGCTAGAGATTTCTTCACGGCCGTCGCGTTCAGAGGAGTAACCAAGGGACGCTCATCGTCAGGAGGGAGAGGGACTCGGAAACGACGAAACACAAGGGTCAACAGACAAGGATATGGAATATGCGCAGACTTATTGGTCTTGCGTATACACTCGAAAGAGTCCATCTTATCGAGTATCACGCGAGCCCAATTAATCTCGCACCCCAAGAAAAGAGCGTAGATCAATTTCAAGAACGGCTGGGATGGAAGTGAAGATGATCCATATTTAGGAAGAAGGCATGACTTCAAGATCAGGTTAAGGACCCACGCATTCGGCTTGAAAGATTTCGATGGAACACCAATGAATGCGGAGGGGATAACCTGGAAGATATCTGCAAGAACTGACTGATCCAAGGAGGAAATATCATCGACCGAAATGTTCGAAGGAAGGAGACCACACGACGAGCAACCAAGAATCTCCCCCAAGATTTCTGCCGTGAGAACTATAGGAGTTCCCAAGACAGTAGTCTCAATGGAGTGGCTGGCATCGTACTGGCCTCGAACACGATTGGCATAGAACAATTTCACTAGGCGAGGATAAGGTTTGGGAATTGCCTTGGGGTCATATCGGAGATAATCAAGAAGACCACTATAGGACAGAAGATCAGCAAGGCCGAGAAAATCAGAAAACTGAACGTAATGCTCTAACAACAGTGGACAGTGCTCTATACGGTTGTACGCTGCGAGACACTGAGGGTCATCGCGGCACAATGATATGTCTACACCGCCGACTGGCATATGAGCTTTACCCTTAGCCTTACGGGTCTTCGGAGGAGGAGTAGGTTCCCTAGTAGGCTCATCCTCAGGGATAAATTCAGAGTCGGAATCGGGAGGAGTAGCTGGAGTTTGAAGAATAGGCTTCTTGGTCTTTGATTTTCGGGGTTTAGCTGTGGCCGTCCTCGGCTTCTTAGGAGGAGGCGAAGATGGAGATGCTTGGGTTGACTTGGCACGACGCTTAGGCTTAGGTGGATTCCTAGCGGTAGGTTGTTCTACGGTCATGGGGGATGCCCCAGAGGGAGTGATTGGAATCCTCGTCTTTGCCATGGTCGTGGCACGACGAGTACAACCAAACGACGGGAAGATCAAACACCCTAGCACTCAGCCCTAAGAAACTAGAATCCGAAAAGCACAAGCCCTAGGTTAAAAATGAAACCCTAGGAGCTAGAACTTGAAATCAAGGAGAGCAAACCCTAGAATAGGAAATCGACACCTAGGAGAGGGGGTTTTACCTAGGAGGAGGAGTCGATGGCGGCAGACGGCGGCGATCGACGGAGAGATGGCCGGAAGTCGAAGGGTTTCGAGTGGGGGTTTGGGAGATATCGGGCTGGAGCTGGAGAGAATACCGAATAAAAGCATTTTTAGTCGGATGAAATCGATATAAGTCGGTCGAGATCTGGAAAAGACACATTTGCCCTAACCCACTTAGTCGGTCACAGTTCAAGCACTGACCGACTAGATTACGATCTAGTCGGTCGGTCAATGAGCTTGAACTGACTAAGTCGAAACAGAGGCAAACAACAAATTTTAGGGCAAGATTTAGTCGGTCGCAGTATATTCACTGACCGACTAGTTTTCAATCTAGTCGGCCGGTAGGTGTACTATGACCGACTAACGAAAGAAAATGATAGGAGATGGATGAAAGCTTGATCTAGTCGGTCTGAGTTCATTTGTCAACCGACTAGATGAGCATCTAGTCGGTTGACAAATGAACTTAGACCGACTAGAAGAGTTCAAAATTTGATAATTGATTTCTCTTCACAAACCACTTGGATGAAACAACTTAAAACTCTCATTAGTCATCTAAATTACCCCATAAAACGTCGAAATCTTAAATACGACATTGAAATACGAATTCGATCATAAATTCAAACATATCACATAAAATTCCCAAAAATTCAATAAATCTAGCATGAATGAAATATCGCAAAATATAATAGCATGCAAGATAATTGAATGAAATATGAATCCTATATCTCGGATTCACCCATAATTCCCAATTCTCGACGCAACCGCACAAAGGAGTCCTCCTTTAGGGGTTTCGTGAAAATATCGACGATTTGCTTTTGGGTTTCAACGTACACTAAAATGATGTCCTTTTTAGCAACATGATCATCTAAGAAATGGTGTCGGACATCTATGTGTTTTGATCGGGAATGGTGCACCGGATTCTTTGAAAGACAGATAACACTTTGGTTATCCACCATGATAGGGCTAGTATCACAGTGAATACCAAAATCCTTCAAAGTGTGTCTCATCCAAAGAACCTGGGCACAAGCGGCACCGGCGGCAATATATTCCGCCTCGGTGGTTGAAAGTGATACGGAATTTTGCTTCTTGGAAAACCAAGAGACAAGAGAATTTCCTAGAAAATGGCAAGTGCCACTAGTACTTTTCCTGTCGGATTTGCATCCCGCATAATCGGCATCACTGTATGAGACTAACTCATACGTGCTAGATTTCGGATAAAGTAATCCAAAATCTAAAGTGTAACTTAGATAACGGAAAATACGCTTTACCGCTACTAAGTGAGACTCCTTAGGTTGAGACTGATAACGAGCACATATGCATACGGCAAACATAATATCGGGCCTACTTGCGGTAAGATAAAGTAAGCTACCTATCATACCTCGATATAGACGAATGTCTACATCCTTACCGCCCGTATCCTTGTCAAGATGCGTAGTCGTGCTCATTGGAGTCTTTTTCCCGGAAGCACTTTCCATTCCAAATCGCTTAAGCAACTCCACCGTATACTTCGTTTGGTGGATGAAGATTGCATCGTTCATTTGGCGAATTTGGAGACCTAAGAAATATTTGAGCTCGCCCATGTGGCTCATCTCAAATTGGTCCTTCATAACATTAGAAAACTCTTCGCAAAGAGTGAAGTTAGTAGCACCGAAAATGATATCATCAACATAAATTTGAACTAATAAAATATCATTATTCGCATGCTTAACAAAAAGTGTAGAATCGGCTTCGCCCATTTTAAAATTCAAATCCAAAAGAAAATTCTTTAGGCGATCATACCAAGCTCGAGGAGCTTGTCTCAAACCATAAAGAGCTTTCTTTAGTTTAAAAACATGATTTGGAAATTTTTCATTTATGAAGCCCGGAGGTTGAGAAACGTAAACTTCCTCAACGACATCTCCGTTTAAAAATGCACTTTTAACATCCATTTGAAATAACTTAAAATTTTTATGGCATGCATAAGACAATAAGAGTCTAATCGATTCTAATCTAGCTACCGGAGCGAAGGATTCTTCGAAATCGATATCTTCCTCTTGGCGATAGCCTTGAGCAACTAACCGAGCTTTGTTCCGGATGACGACTTGATTTTCGTCGGATTTGTTCTTGAAGATCCACTTTGTCCCTATGACGGTGTGGTTCTTCGATGGCAAAGGAACAAGCTCCCATACCTCATTCCTCTCGAATTGAATGAGTTCCTCCTCCATGGCAAGGATCCAAGCACTATCTTCGCACGCTTCAACTATATTCTTTGGCTCTATTGATGAGACAAAGGCACTATTGGCGAAGTGGTGGACTTGAGATCTCGTCTTGACACTATCATGAATATTGCCAATGACTTGCTCATGGGGATGGTCGCGAACGGTATGAAGCCGCTTGGGAATACCTTGATCACTAGGCACATTCTCAACAACTTCATTAGTCGGGTTAGTCTCAATAGAATCAATTGAATCAATAGACTTAGAATTTTCAAACGAATCACATAAAACATCCATAGAATCATTATCATTTGAAATTCTAGAAGTAGTAAAATTCTCATTAAAAGAGACATGAAGTGATTCCTCGATCGTAGAGGATCTTTTGTTGTATATCCGGTAGGCTTTGCTACGTGAGGAATACCCAACAAATATCCCCTCATCCGATCTCGGATCAAACTTGTCCAAATTATCATATGTGTTTTTAATAAAACATTTTGCGCCGAAAACACGAAAATGTTTAACTTGAGGCAATCTACCAAACAACAATTCATATCAAGTTTGTTTGGTGCCGGGCCTCAAAAGTATTCTATTAAACACATAGCAAGCGGTGTGTACCGCTTCCGCCCAAAATTGATAACCAAGTTGACTATCTTCGAGCATAGTGCGAGCACACTCCACAAGCGTTCTATTCTTCCTCTCAACAACACCATTTTGAGGAGGTGCGCGAGGGAAAGAAAACGTGTGAGTAATTCCAAGATCATCACAAAAATTTGAGAAAGACTCATTCTCAAATTCACCCCCATGATCACTACGAATAGTGACAATGGTGGTTCCGATGAGATTTTGTACTTTCTTTGCAAATATTGTGAAGTTTTCAAAAGCTTCATTTTTATTACTTAAGAAAAATACCCATGTAAATCTTGAATAATCATCAACGATGACTAGTCCATATCTTGCTTTTCCTAACGAAGCAACTCTAGTTGGCCCAAATAAATCTAGATGTAATAGCTCTAGTGGCCGTTTCGTAGAAATGCTTTTCTTAGGTTTAAATGAAGATTTAGGAAGCTTGCCACGTTGACAAGAATCACAAAAACTTTTCTTTTCAAAAACGAGCTTCGGAAAACCTTTAATGGAATTTAATTTTGAAAGCTTATAAAGTGTTCCAAAGTTCACATGTCCAAAGCGTCGATGCCATAAGTGTTGTTCACTTGTGTTGGCAACGAGACATTGTTCATATGACTTAGGAAGATCCAAAATATAAATATCTTTATGGCGTGTGCCGGAAAATAATAATTTATTATTATCATTTGAAATATGACACAATCCTTTCGCAAAGCTAACTTTGTAACCTTTGTCACAAAGTTGGCTTATTGAAATAAGATTATGATTTAAACCATCAACTAGATAAACATCACTAATTAAGGGTTTAGAAGGGTTACCCACTTTACCAACACCTATGATGGTTCCGCTCTCGTTGCCTCCAAATACGACGCGGTTTCCATTCGCAATGGGAACCACTCCGGAGAGCAATCGAGCGTCACCCGTCATGTGTTTTGAACACCCGCTATCGAGTATCCAATTCCCTTTGGAGCTAAATTTAAATTTGTTGCTCCTCTTCTTTTTCTTTTCATTGAGTACCTAAAGATAGAAACTTTCATATCATGGTACCCAAGGTCATTGGGTCCTCAAAAGTTAGACCTTTGGAAGCCAAGTCCAATTGGACTTTGACTTCCCCACATAACCTCTACTATGCACAACATCCGAAAAATAAGCATTCATATATACTTGTTTTTCATCCATGCTTGTGTCCTTTGGGCTCCAAATAGTGAAAATTTTGGGAGCCATCATCCTATTGGGTGCATGCATGCGTTGTTGATTTCTACGTGATGCATGACGTGGATAGGCATACGGAACATGATGGAATGGTGCACGACGAGAATTATTCACATGATGAGGTGGGTGTACATATGCTTGTGTGGGAACACGTGCGTGAGGGTGTCTCACATGGTGTGCACGTGCCCGAGAATGTGTTGCATAAAAATCATCATATGTGTGAGATGGTGGAGTAGGACATGTGTTCCTACGTGGCATGGTATTGGTGTACATATAAGCATGCCCCTTCTTTGGAGGTCCACCCAAAGTGGGTTTCTTTCCAAAAGAGGGTGTGGACGAGGTGGAAGCACCATTGGTAGATAAACTACCAATAGAGTGTTTGCTACCACTCGTAGAGTCACCAGAAGTTGGCCTAACAAAAGTAGTGGCCGCTTTGGATGGACATCCCATCGTATACCCCAAACCAATGTGGTGATTGGCCGGAAGTAAGTCACTTAGGATTTTATCCAAATGGTCCTTACCCTTATTGAATCTATTGATTCGGCCTAATGTGTTCTCATATTTCTCTTTGAGAGAACGCATAGAAGTATCTAGTGTGGATACTTGCGATGTGAGCACATACACACGAGATTTAAGATTCTCGTTCTCAATACTCAAAGTCGAGTTTTGAGAAGTTAAATCCGCTATCCTATGTTCTTCCGGATCATCAATGCTAACATGTTCAAGTTTAGATTTGAGATTAGCAATCTCATTTCTTAACTCTTCAACAACGGTGTCGTTATTGGTGACGATAGTCTTAGGCGAAGTTTGAATGCTAGCTAGGTCATCTTTTACTTTAGTATATCTATTTACTAACTTAGTGTACTTAGACCATAAATGAGAGTTAGCATCCCTAAGGTCATCCATAGTTACCTCATCGCCTTCGTCGTCGCTATCATCGGAGGAGGAAGATCCTTGATCATGCTCCTCTCTTGCCATGAAGCACATGTGCGCTTGCTCCACTTTCTCATCATCCGACTCTCCGCTTGAGGAATCCTCGGAGTCGGTGAATGTTGTTCCGACAAGTCCCTTTTTGTACCCCTTTTTGTACTTCTTTGACTTGTCGAACTTCGGTGCCTTCCACTTCTCCTTTTGCTTGTTTTGAGGACAATCCGCTTTGATGTGTCCTGGCTTATTGCATTTAAAGCACAAAGGTGGAGAGGCGTTAGTAGAAGTAAACTTAGATTTTTGTTTGAAGTTACCCTTTCGGAAAAAGCGATTGAACTTCTTTGCCATGAGAGCTACGGATTCCATGTCCATTTCTTCTTCCGAGTCCTCATCATCGGTAGAGGTGGATGAAGCCGCCTTGAATGCAATCGCCTTTTTCTTAGGCGCATCTAGGTTCAAATAGGACTTCATCTTTTCTTGTAACTTCACCTTGCTATCTTTGCGTACCTCGTATGACATCAAAGTACCCATTAGTTGAACTACGGTATATTTGTTCATGTCATTACCTTCCTCGATGGCGAAGGTACGTTTTTCCCAAGAAGAGGGAAGTCCTTCAATAAGCTTTGAGCACTTCTCCTTTTGAGTGTAGGACTTGCCGAGGACCTCTAACTCGTTTATTATGTCAACGTAGCGAGCGTAATATTCTTTCATCTTCTCGCCCTGTTGCATATGAAACATTTCGTAATCTTTGTTTACGACTACGAGTTTAGAGTCTCTTACCCTACTCGTCCCTTCATGAAGAATGAGGAGGGAGTTCCAAATTTGATATGCACTCTTACATGTGCATATCTTATTGAAGTCCTCGGGCTCCAATGTGCATTGCAAGGCGTTCATGGCCTTGGCATTGCTTACCTCCGCGGCGACCTCCGCGGTAGTCCATTTCTCAAAGTCTTCTTCTTTGGGCTCAATGTATTCCTTCATCGTAGTCCTCCATAAGGATGCACTCCGGAGGAAGGTTTCCATCCGGCATTTCCAATACCCATAGTTGGTACCGTTGAAGAATGGAGGCCTTGTAGAGGAATGTCCTTCCATCACCGATGACGCTCCTTCACGGTTCCTGAAGGTGTCATAGTTGGAAGGTGGAGGCACGGTCTTGTTGTCGTTGGCAGACATAGCTAAGTATCTGGCTCTGATACCAAATGTAATGCCCTACTAGCTACTGCACAAGTACTAGAGGGGGGGTGAATAGTACTTTAAAATAATAAGGGTATAATTCCAAATTAAATTGCAAACAACTACCAAATCAATTTGCGGAAGCTTAAATTGAATGACAACACAAAATTAACAATGCAAACAAATGATGTTAATGGGTTCGGATCCACCCAAGTCTCCCCGACTTGTTCCCGGTGATCCTACGTCCCAACCACCCGGATCCCCTCCGGATACTTGAGTTAGAAACCCTAACTCAAGATTTCCACTATGAATATCTTGTTAAAAACCTTCACAAGATCAAATCATACATGCAATAGCAAACGTGAATCCCACAACCCGGGATCACAAACTTCTCTCACAACCGAGAGAATCACAAAGCAATATTAAAGAGTTTAATATGAAATAAACAATCTTACCACAAAATCCTATACCTTGAGTTTTTCTTACCCAAATGGTGAAATGGAGGATTTGAGGAAGATGAAGTCACCAAGACCTAGCACCAAGGAAATGACCAGCAATCGGTGCCTAGGGATGATTTGGAGACTTGGATCAAGCAATAGCTTGAAGAGCTCACCAAGAACAACCTTCTCTCTAGATGGATTCTAGATCTAGAAATGAGAGAGAATGGGTTTCTTGTGAGGAAGAGAGCTTTTGATTTGAGTGAGAATGGCTATCCCTTTAGAACTCAATGAATCTCTTAATGGCAGCTCTCTTCTAGATAGAAATGACCTAGGTTCGTATTTATAGGGTCCCATAAAAACAACTTAGGTCATTCTCCAACGGATAGAAATCTGGGAGAATTAGTCGGTCAAAGAACAACCACTGACCGACTAGTTCATCAACTAGTCGGTCAGTCAAACAACGTGGACCGACTAAGTGAGGATCTGAGAAGAGATAGAAATTCAGACCTAGAAATCTAGTCGGTCCAAGAAGACTTTCTGACCGACTAGTTTCACAACTAGTCGGTCAGTCAGTGAACGTAGACCGACTAAGAGCAAAAAGAATTAGTCTGAGTACAAAGTGACTTAGTCGGTCCAAGAACAAAAGTTGACCGACTAAATTGTCAACTAGTCGGTCACCAAACGTTCTTAGACCGACTAACGATAAACAGTAGCTTAGGAGAATTTTAGCATGAACAGTAAGTCACAACTAGTCGGTCAAAGAAGCATCATTGACCGACTAGTTCACAAACTAGTCGGTCGGTGAGTCAACGTAGACCGACTAACTGTAAACAGTAAAGTCCAAGAAATTAAGGAATCAAACTAGTCGGTCCAAGAACAGTTGCCGACCGACTAGATCACCATCTAGTCGGTCAGTACTTGTTCTTGTACCAACTAACATGCACATACAAGTCCGAATCGAAGCGCGACGCTTCGAGGAAGTTAGAATGAACTTGTACTAAGATCCTAGAGCTACGATATGAGCGTTATGAAGTTAGAATGGTAAGATATACTCAAGGCTTAACATTCTATATATCGAAGCTAAAAAGACTATAAATAAAACCTTAATAAACGGTCTTCGAGAGCTTCGATTGAATCTTCATAACTTCCAAAACGGCGCAAGAGCTTCAACGAAACTTTGGGCATGAATACGAGCTTTGGGAAGTGTTGAGATGTCGCTTCGAATGTTCTCGTGAATTTGGCGACGATCTCCAATACTGCGCTCACAAATTGTTAGTTCATGGATTATTTATGTTTGCTCATCATCAAAACCAAATCCGGGGAGTCCAATATTCAACATTACCCGACGCATGATTTGGAGTTGGCTGCCGTTGTGTTTGCTCTTAAGATTTGGAGGCACTTCCTGCTGAGTGAGAAAGTGAAGATTTTCACCGATCACAAAAGCTTGAAGTATATTTTTACTCAGAAGGAGCTCAACATGCGACAGCGTCGATGGTTGGAGCTTATGGCAGATTATGAGATTGATTTGCAGTATCACCCTGGCAAGGTGAATGTGGTTCCAGATGCTTTGAGTAGGCTTCCTGCGGTGATGATGTTGACCTCGCAGTGGAGATTGCAGCAGGATTTTTGCGAGTCTGGTGTGGAGATTTTCCTTCCTAGGAAGGATTCGTCGTTGATGTGCATGCAGTGTTGTGATATGATTCCCCGGATTTGGTTTTGGATGATGAGCAAACATAAATAATGTATACTAACTTATTTGTGAGCGCAGTTATGGAGATCGTCGCCAAAATACCACGTATATCAAAAGCGACATCTCAAGACTTCTCAATACGCGTGATCGTGTGCCTGGAGCTTCGTTGAAACTCAAGGAGCATTATGGAAGTCAAGAGGAATGAAGATTGAAGCTTTGAAGACGACTCGTAAGGTTTATTTTATAGTCTTCTAGCTTCATAGATTAGAATGTTAAGCCTTGAGTAGGACTTACTTTATAATCTTCATTTCGCTCATATCTTAGAGCTAGGATATTCATAGAAGCCATTAGAAACTTTCCCGAAGCCTATCGCTTCTTCCCTCGGCTTCGAGTGCATGTTAGTTGGTTCAAGAAGAGTCACCAACCGACTAGATGACGATCTAGTCGGTCAGCAACTCTACATGAACCGACTAGATGCCTTGCTATATTCAGCTCTTTCCAGGTTGATCAATTAGTCGGTCAAAGAAGAGTCACCGACCGACTAGATGACGATCTAGTCGGTTAGGAATCCTTCTTAGACCGACTAGTTGAGCTTGCCTCTGTACAGCCTGAGTTACTGTTTCGAGTTAGTCGGTCAAAGAACGTTTACCGACCGACTAGTTGAGAAACTAGTCGGTCAGCATTTGTTCTTAAACCGACTAAGTCATCTTGAAGTCAACCTATTCTATTTCGACGTTAGTCGGTCAAAGATCATTCACCGACCGACTAGTTGTGAAACTAGTCGGTCGGCAAGTCCTCTTAGACCGACTAGTTGTCTTTGCCTGTACTTCGACTTCTTGGCTGTTCTACCGTTAGTCGGTCTACGTTGTATCACCGACCGACTAGTTGATAAACTAGTCGGTCAGTGATCCTTCTTTGACCGACTAATCTGCTTCAGAATAGAGCCGTTGGGATTCTTTCAAACTCGATTTCTCTTGCCCCTTTAAATAGAATCCTGATTCGTTTGAAGAGGAGTTAGAGGTCCTATTTCCAAGCAATTTCAGACCTAAGAGAAGAGCTCTCCCAAGCTATTTCAAAGCTCTCTCTTCCTCACAAGAATCTCTCCCTTCACTCCTTGAGCCCTAATTCCTCAAGAGAGATTCTCTCCATTGTGAGCTTCTCAAGCCAAGAGCTTGATCCTAGTCACCATACTCCACCCTAGGCTTCCATTGCTGGTCATCTTCTTGAAGCTAGGGTTTGGTGACATCCTCTTCCTCAAAATCCATCATTGCCCTAATTTGGTAAGTATACTCAAGGCATAGGATTTTGTAAGGTAAGAGTTTATTTCATTTCAATCGTATTTGAATTGTGTCTCTCGGTTGTGAGAGAGGTTGTGATCCCGGTTTGTGGGAGTCACATGTCTTTTGTATGATTTGACTTGTGAAGGTTTTTCACAAGTACTTCATAGTGGAAATCTTGAGTTAGGGTTGCTAACTCAAGTATCCGGAGGGGATCCGGGTGGTTGGGACGTAGGATCACCGGGAACAAGTCGGGGAGACTTGGGTGGATCCGAACCCAGTAATATTGTTTGTTTGCATTGTTTAATTCTTGTTGATTGTTGTTTAATTCCGCATTGTCGTTTGTTCATTGCACAATAGTTAGGAATAACTCTCTTAATTATTTTAAGTACTATTCACCCCCCTCTAGTACGTGTGCAGTAGCTACCACAGGGCACTACAATTGGTATCAGAGCCAAGGTTCAAAGCTACACTTAGCCAAAGTTCAAAGCTATGACGAACAACGACTACAACGTCTTCAAGAACCGCGATGGAGCTTCTTCAGTTATGGAAGGACTATCCTCCGTCAGGCCTTCACACTTCAACGGTACCAACTACGGGTACTGGAAATGCCGGATGCAAATTTTCCTCCGGAGCGCTTCACTATGGAGAGCCACCATGACGGAGTATGTCGAGCCTTCCGAAGAAGATTTTGCGAAGTGGACTCCCGCGGAGGTCGCCGCGGAAGTAGCCAATGCCAAGGCATTGAATGCCTTGAATTGTGCGTTGGAGCCCGAGGACTTCAACAAGATATGCACATGTAAGAGTGCATATCAAATATGGAACCAACTCCTCATTTTGCACGAAGGATCGAGTACGGTAAAAGATTCTAAACTCGTCGTTGCTAATAAAGAATTTGAGTTGTTTCATATGGAGCAGGGCGAAACCATGAAAGATTATTACGCTCGCTTCGTGGATATATCAAACGACTTGGAAGCTCTTGGGAAGACCTACACCCAAAAGGAGAAAGTCTCGAAGATAATCGATGGACTTCCTTCTTGTTGGGAGAAGCGTACCTTCGCCATCGAGGAAGGTAATGACATGAATAAATATACCGTTGTACAACTAATGGGTACCTTGTTGTCTTATGAGGTACGGAAGGATAGTAAGATCCGGATGAGGGAAAAGATGAAGGCGTACTTGAAGCAAGACGAGCCAAAGAAAAAGGCAATGGCATTCAAGGCCGCTCCATCTACCGATGATGAGGATTCGGAAGAAGAAGAGGACGAAGAATTGGACATGGAAGCATTGGCCAATATGGCAAAGAAATTCATCCGATTCTTCCGACAAGGTAAGTTGAATCGTAAATCAAAATTTATTTCGACTAATGCTTCTACTCCCGTGTGTTATAAATGCAATAAGCCAGGACATATCAAGCCGGATTGTCCTCTCTACAAACTTAAGGGGAAGTGGAAGGCATCCAAGCTCGACAAGTCAAGAAAGCACAAGAAAGGGCTGGTCGGCACTTTCACCGACTCCGACTCCTCAAGTGGAGAATCGGACGATGAAAGAGTGGAGATTGCACACACGTGCTTCATGGGAAAAGAGGATTGTGATGAAGAGACTTCCTCCGATGAAAGCGAGGATGGAAGCGAGGATGAAGGCGAAGAGGTAACCAATGATGAACTTAGAATAGCCAATGAACAACTATGGAATAAGTTTTCTAATATGGCTACTAAGTTTATGAAGACTAAAAATGAATTAGATAGTCTTAAAAACTCGCCTAAGCCTTTCATCGTCAACAACGACACCGTTGTTGATGGGTTGAGAAATGAGATTGAAAATCTCAAGTCTCAACTTGAGCATGTTCATATCGAAGATTCGGATGAACATGTGATAGCGGATTTGACGTCTCAAATCTCAACTTTGAGCATTGAGAATAAAAATCTCAAATCACGTGTTTGTGCACTCGCATCGCAAGTGTCCACTTTGGATGCTTCTTTGCATTCTCTCACCGAGAAGCATGAGAGCACATTAGGCCGAATTCATGAATTCAACAAAGGTAAGGGCAAGTTGGATGATATCCTAAATGACTTACCTCCGGCCAATCATCACATTGGTTTGGGGTATAAGATGGGAGAGTCATCCAAATCGTCCGCCACCTTTGTTAGGCCATCTTCCGATGCTTCTACTAGTGGAAGTAAACACGTCATGGGTAGATCTTCTACCAATGGTGCTTCCGCTAGGAACACGCCCCCATTTGGAAAGAAACCCACTTTGGGTGGACCTCCTAAGAAGGGTCATGCTTACATGTATACCATGCCACGTAGGAACACAAATCCTACCCCACATGTTAGCACATATGCCGATTTCTATGCTCCGCATCCACGAGCACGTGCACACCATGTGAGACACACTCATGCACGTGTTCCTCCACATTCATATGATCATCCTCATTCTCATATGAATAATTATCGTCATGCACCATTGCATCGCATGCCATATGCTTACCCACGACATGCATCACATAGAAATCAACAACGTATGCATGTTCCCAATAGGATTAGGACTCCCAAGACATACACTATTTGGGGTCCGAAGAACACAAGCATGCATGCTAAGAATTTGTATGTAAAATCGTTTATAAATGATGTTATTTTGAATGATGATTATGTTGGGAAATCAAGTTCCTCTTGGACTTGGTTTCCGAAGGGTTAGTTCCCTTTGACCCTTCATTGCTTGGTATCATAAGTTTAATTTCATTTTATGGGTACCAAAGCAATTGTGGTTTGTATGGGTTACATTTAATTTGAATTTAGTTAGCTAAATTTATTGCCTAACTCATAGGATCCAAAAAGATTTTTGGATACCAAAATGATATTCTCTAGGTTAAATCCACCATGAGATACCAACCCTACCAACTCCGCGATTTGCAAGGATTTTCATTCGATTGGAGTTGATGGTGCTTGAATGATGCACCAAAGTAGGGGGAGCTCAATGTTGTAAGTATGTTCATACTTTTGATTCATATTGGTATCCATTGGTAGAATATATTACGATTGGTATCACTTTGCTTCATTTGGTATGCTAGATTAGTGTATGCCATTGTTATATGATGTTCTATCTATTTTTGGCATAACATTCTTGCATGCTACATTTGGTATGCACATCGGATTATTTTTTGTCTCTGATGATGATTTCGTCGTTCGACGATTTTATGGATTTAATAGAATTCTTTCTATGGAAACATAGAATTGTTTTCCATGCATTCTATTAATTTTGGAGAGTATGTTTCAAAACTCAATAAGTGAAATCAATTTGAGTTTTGATGATTTCGGATTTCGTTTTTCGCCTATGGCTTGATGATTTCGTATTTCGATTTTCGCCTATGGCTTGGTGATTTCGTTTTCCGATTTTTGCCGATGATTTTATGATTTCGGTTTTCGAGTTTCGCCTATGGCTAGATGATTTGGTATTTCGTATTTCGCCTATGGTTTGATGATTTCGGTTTCCGATTTTCGACTTTGGTCTCCTTGACACGCTTTGCTTTTATTCGGTATTTTGTATTTGATATTTTTCTTCGGTGTTATTTTGGACCTTGGTCGTATTCTTCGACTCCCATGCGTTATTTTTTAGCCATTAGTTTTGTCTCCTCCCGCTCTTTTTGCTAATGCCAAAGGGGGAGAGATATAATAATGACAATGTGCTATTTAATAATTCAAAGGAATTTACCATGAATCTAATTTAATGTGTTAGAATTCAGGGGGAGTGAAGATATAAAATGGATTTTGATCCTATATGTGCAATAGTAGGATTCATATTTTATATTTCCCTCGCTGCTTGATGCATATGAATATTATTGAATATGGAACTAACGTGTCATCAATGCAGGGGGAGTAAGTAAATTTCAATTGAATCATTATTATTGATTATTATTTATGTTGGTTTGTCATCACCAAAAAGGGGGAGAATGTTGTGATATGATTCCCCGGATTTGGTTTTGGATGATGAGCAAACATAAATAATGTATACTAACTTATTTGTGAGCGCAGTTATGGAGATCGTCGCCAAAATACCACGTATATCAAAAGCGACATCTCAAGACTTCTCAATACGCGTGATTGTGTGCCTGGAGCTTCGTTGAAACTCAAGGAGCATTATGGAAGTCAAGAGGAATGAAGATTGAAGCTTTGAAGACGACTCGTAAGGTTTATTTTATAGTCTTCTAGCTTCATAGATTAGAATGTTAAGCCTTGAGTAGGACTTACTTTATAATCTTCATTTCGCTCATATCTTAGAGCTAGGATATTCATAGAAGCCATTAGAAACTTTCCCGAAGCCTATCGCTTCTTCCCTCGGCTTCGAGTGCATGTTAGTTGGTTCAAGAAGAGTCACCAACCGACTAGATGACGATCCAGTCGGTCAGCAACTCTACATGAACCGACTAGATGCCTTGCTATATTCAGCTCTTTCCAGGTTGATCAATTAGTCGGTCAAAGAAGAGTCACCGACCGACTAGATGACGATCTAGTCGGTTAGGAATCCTTCTTAGACCGACTAGTTGAGCTTGCCTCTGTACAGCCTGAGTTACTGTTTCGAGTTAGTCGGTCAAAGAACGTTTACCGACCGACTAGTTGAGAAACTAGTCGGTCAGCATTTGTTCTTAAACCGACTAAGTCATCTTGAAGTCAACCTATTCTATTTCGACGTTAGTCGGTCAAAGATCATTCACCGACCGACTAGTTGTGAAACTAGTCGGTCGGCAAGTCCTCTTAGACCGACTAGTTGTCTTTGCCTGTACTTCGACTTCTTGGCTGTTCTACCGTTAGTCGGTCTACGTTGTATCACCGACCGACTAGTTGATAAACTAGTCGGTCAGTGATCCTTCTTTGACCGACTAATCTGCTTCAGAATAGAGCCGTTGGGATTCTCTCAAACTCGATTTCTCTTGCCCCTTTAAATAGAATCCTGATTCGTTTGAAGAGGAGTTAGAGGTCCTATTTCCAAGCAATTTCAGACCTAAGAGAAGAGCTCTCCCAAGCTATTTCAAAGCTCTCTCTTCCTCACAAGAATCTCTCCCTTCACTCCTTGAGCCCTAATTCCTCAAAAGAGATTCTCTCCATTGTGAGCTTCTCAAGCCAAGAGCTTGATCCTAGTCACCATACTCCACCCTAGGCTTCCATTGCTGGTCATCTTCTTGAAGCTAGGGTTTGGTGACATCCTCTTCCTCAAAATCCATCATTGCCCTAATTTGGTAAGTATACTCAAGGCATAGGATTTTGTAAGGTAAGAGTTTATTTCATTTCAATCGTATTTGAATTGTGTCTCTCGGTTGTGAGAGAGGTTGTGATCCCGGTTTGTGGGAGTCACATGTCTTTTGTATGATTTGACTTGTGAAGGTTTTTCACAAGTACTTCATAGTGGAAATCTTGAGTTAGGGTTGCTAACTCAAGTATCCGGAGGGAATCCGGGTGGTTGGGACGTAGGATCACCGGGAACAAGTCGGGGAGACTTGGGTGGATCCGAACCCAGTAATATTGTTTGTTTGCATTGTTTAATTCTTGTTGATTGTTGTTTAATTCCGCATTGTCGTTTGTTCATTGCACAATAGTTAGGAATAACTCTCTTAATTATTTTAAGTACTATTCACCCCCCTCTAGTACGTGTTCAGTAGCTACCACAGGGCACTACATGCAGGTGCAGTCAACGATCGTGGATCGGATTAAGGCGAGTCAGGCCGGAGATCCGAAATTGGTAAGGATTCGAGGGTAGGTTGAAGCAGGTCTGCAGACTGACTTTTTGATTCATGAGGATGGCTCGCTGAGGTTTGGAGCCAGGCTGTGTGTGCCAGCTGGGGATATTAGAGAGGAGTTGATGGTGGAGGCACACAGTTCGCCGTATTCTGTGCATCTTGGTGGCACCAAGATGTACCATGATCTTCGTTTGAATTTTTGGTGGCATGGCATGAAGAGGAGTGTGGCTCGGAGTGTAGCCAAGTGTTTGGTTTGCCAGCAAGTGAAGGCGGAGCATCAGCGTACGGCCGGGTTGCTGCAACCGCTTCCGATTCCGGAGTGGAAGTGGCAACACATCACTATGGATTTCGTGACTGGGCTACCTCGGAGTCCGAAGCAGAATGACGCGATTTGGGTGATCGTGGATCGATTGACCAAATCCGCGCACTTTATTCCGTTCCGAGTGTGACAGTCCACTGAGGCGCTAGCAAGGAGATACATGGAGGTAAAATTCTTTTACTCTCCGTTTTATGTCCTTTTCCTAGTTTGGATAGTGATGTAACGTGAATCGTGCAGGAGGTCGTGCGACTTCACGGAGTCCCCATGAGTATCGTGTCTGACAGAGACACGAGGTTCACATCTCAGTTCTGGCAGAGTTTGCAGAAGAGTTTGGGTACGCGTCTGAGTTTCAGCACGGCGTACCATCCGCAGACGGATGGCCAGTCCGAGAGGACGATTCAGATTTTGGAGGACATGCTGAGAGCGTGCATGTTGGATTTCACAGCTCCATGTTTGAGCGGACCTTCTCACGTCTCGCCTCCATTTAAGGGAAGCGGGTCGTGACAGAAAAGATGTTCCCAAAAATTACTATAAATAGCTACGCTCACAAACGATCACAATGGCATATCACTGTGCATATATTGGAAGCCAGAAATAGTCAAATAAAATACGTGCACGCTAAAGCACGTGCACGCAGAAAATTCTATAAGGCCGGAAAGCGACCGTTACATTCTACCCCACTAAAATAAAGATTCCGCCCTCGGAATCGACAACACTAATCAGCAAACAAAGATGGGAAACGCTCCCTCATCTCATCCTCGCGTTCCCAAGTGGACTCTCCAGGTGATCCATGACGCCACATCACTCTCACCAGGTCGACTACCTTATTCCTCAACTGCTTCTGTCGACGGTCCAAAATCTGCACAGGCTGTTGGTCATAAGTCAGGTCTGGGCGAACTGTAATCTCTGAGAAGTCAACCGTGTGCGATGGATCACTGACGTACCGACGTAGCTGAGATACGTGGAAAACGTCATGAACTCCCTCCAAAGATGGCGGCAGAGCAAGGCGGTAGGCCACTGCTCCCACACGCTCTAGCACATCAAAAGGCCCAATATATCTCAGACTCAGCTTTCCCTTCTTCCCGAAACGAATAACTCCGCGGTTCGGAGAAATCTTCAGGAAGACGTGATCTCCAGGCTGGAACTCCAAGGGTCTCCTCTTGGCATCTGTCCAATGCTTGAAGCGATCCTATGCAACTCTAAGCTTCTCCCTGATGTCTCTCACGACATCCACAGCTTCCACTATCATCTCCGGACCTAACAGCTCCCGATCTCCAATGTCATCCCAGCTCAGTGGCGAACGACATTTCCTTCCATATAGGGCAGCAAACGGCGCCATGCCAATGCTCGCCTGGTAGCTGTTGTTATATGAAAACTCCACCAAGTGGAGATGGTCCTCCCAAGAACCCTTCAAATCGAGCGTACAAGCTCGCAGCATATCCTCCAGGATCTGAATAGTCCTCTCGGACTGGCCATCGGTCTACGGGTGGTACGCCGTGCTGAAGCTCAGACTCGTACCCAAATTCTCCTGCAGACTTCTCCAGAACTGAGATGTGAACCTCGTATCTCTGTCGGACACGATGCTCATGGGGACTCCATGTAAGCGTATAATCTCCTGCACATACACGGTCTACATTACAACTAATTCAAGAGGAAAAATTTGAAAGAGAAATAAGAAAAGTAATTTTACCTCCAGATATTTCCTCGCTAAGGCTTCCGTAGACTGGCCCACTCGAAATGGGATAAAGTGTTCAGACTTGGTCAATCGATCCACGATTACCCAAACTGCGTCATTCTGCCTCGGGGTCCGAGGTAAACCAGTCACGAAGTCCATCGTAATATGCTGCCACTTCCACTCCAGAATAGGAAGCGGTTGCAACAATCCGGCAGTACGATGGTGCTCAGCCTTCACCTGTTGGCATATCAGACACTTGGCGACGCTCCGTGCCACGCTCCTCTTCATGCCAATCCACCAATAATTCAGACGGAGGTCCTTGTACATCTTGGTGCCTCCAGGATGTATAGAATATGGCGAGCTATGAGCCTCGCTCAACAGCTCCTCACGGACGTCACCTGCGGGTACACAGAGCCTACTGCCGTACCGCAGTGAACCATCCTCATGAATCACGAACTCCGTCCGAAGTCCAGCTTCAACCTGCCTTCTGATCCTCTGTAGCTTCGGATCTCCTGCCTGTGCTGCCTTGATCCGATCCACGATCGTGGACTGAATCTGCAAATTCATGAAGGAATGAACCACACCGAGTAGGACAACCTCCAAATCCATCTCTCTCAGCTCCTGCTGAATCCGCCAGTCGGCAGTATGCATCATTGCAGCAGGAAGTCTACTCAAGGCATCAGGCACTACGTTCACCTTCCCTGGATAATACTGCAAATCTATCTCGTAGTCAGCCATGAGCTCCAACCATCGTCTCTGACGCATGTTGAGCTCCTTCTGTGTGAAGATGTACTTCAAGCTCTTGTGATCGGTGAAAATCTTCACACTCTCACCTAGAAAAAAGTGTCTCCAAATCTTCAGTGCAAAGATCACTGCTGCCAACTCCAGATCGTGCGTCGGGTAATTCTTCTCATGAGTCCTCAACTGACGAGAAGCATACGCGACCACGTGGCCATGCTGATGCAAGACGCATCCTAGGCCCTTCCCTGATGCATCATAATAAACTTCAAATCCTCTGCTTCGATCTGGCACTGCCAACACCGGTGCTGTGGTCAACCTCGCCTTCAAGATACTGAAGGCCTCCTCACACGCATCTGACCAAAGAAACTCCACATCCTTCCTCGTCAGCTTCGTCATCGGCTCTGCAATCTTCGAGAAATCCTTGATGAACCACCGATAATAGCCTGCTAAACCCAGAAAACTCCTGATGTCTGACGCTGACTGCGGAGTCGGCCAATCTCTGACTGCTCTGATCTTCTCCGGATCTACCGATATGCCATCACCGGACACCACGTGTCCCAGAAATGCGACTCTGTCCAGCCACAACTCGCACTTGCCATACTTGGCATAAAGCTTGTGTCGCCTCAGCGTCTCCAGCACTGTCCTCAGATGACAGTTGTGCTCTTCCTCAGACTTCGAATAAATCAAGATGTCATCAATGAAAATGACGATAAACTTATCCAGGAAATCATAGAATATCAAGTTCATCAAATTCATGAACACAGCTGGAGCATTGGTCACGCCAAACGGCATGACCACGAACTCATAATGTCCGTATTTCGTCCGGAAAGCTGTCTTTTGAACATCGTCCTTCTTCACCTTCAACTGGTGGTATCCACTCCTCAAATCCAACTTCGAGAAGACTCTCGATCCTCCAAGCTGGTCGAAGATATCGTCGATGCGCGACAGCGAGTACTTATTCTTCACGGTGACAGCATTCAGTCCTCAATAGTCCACGCACATCCTGCGGGACCCATCCTTCTTCTTCACGAGTAAAACTGGTGCACCCCATGGTGACACACTAGGGTGGATGAAACCCTTCTGCAACAATTCATCTAACTGCTTCCGCAGCTCTTCGAGCTCCGCGGGAGCCATACGGTACGGCGCCTTCGATATCAGTTGCGCTCCCGGCATAAGATCAATACCAAACTCTAAAGCTCGGTCGGGTGGCAAACCTGAGATATCCTCTGGGAAGACGTCTTCGAAGTCTCGGACGACTGCTGGTCGCTCGATCCCCATCTCCATCGGCATAGCTGCAACAATCGGCACCACCGGCGTGGCCCGATATCTGATGGGCCCAAGCGACACATCTCTGCTGCGGAACTCGAACTCTGGATGGCCTGGAATCCAGAACACCACCCTCTTTCTGCGACAATCGATCGAGGCGTGGAAATCTCCCAACCAATCGATGCCAAGAACGGCATCAAAATGTGGCCGGTCGTGGACAATGAAATCTACAAAGAGCTCGTGTCCACTGACCACCAAAGAAATCGATCTACATCCCGAGTTCACTGTCACCACCCCGTTCCCTGTGGTGATGTCCCAACACTTAGGAAGTGTATGGGTGGGAAAAGAGTGTCTTGTTACGAATCTCCGGGATAAGATGCACATGGATGCACCGGAGTCGAACAAGGCCAAGGCCGGGTGAGAAGACACTAGAATGGTGCCTAAGATTTTAAAAGAAACTACGGTCAAACCAAGCTACTCTAACAAACAAGTCAAACAAGCAAGACTAACAATTAAAAGCTAAACTATAAAATGAAAGACTAGAATCAAAGAGTTACCTGCAATAACTCCATCCAGCTCCTCAGTCTCCAAATCCGTCATGGTGTAAACCGGCCTCTGGGGCTGGCTGCTCTCTGAAACATCTGCCTCTGTGGCGCCAAGGGTGGTCCACGAACGGCAGGTCCTCTCTGAACTGGAGCAGGCGCTCTCATCTGCAGCAGGGCTGGCGCTCCAACTACAGCATGACGGGCTCTCGGACAATCCTTCGCAGCATGCGAGGCATCTCCGCAAACTAGGCCCAGTCCCATCTTCTTCCGACAATCCTTCTGAACGTGTCCTGGCTTCCCGTAGTAATGACACGGTCCCTTGCTCTGACTCTGAATGGGTGATCCAGGCCTCTTAAATGGTACTGTCTGAACTGGTCTCATCGTCGGCCTAGCAGGTGGCCGGTACTGCTCCATAGGACGCTTCCCCTTATCAGCTGGAGGGTCGGGTAGGAGCGAAATAAGCTCATGATTCTTCGCAGCATCCAGCACCTCCCTCATAGTCGTGAAACTCGCCGAAGACATAGAAGCCTGAATCTTCGGACGCAGTCCCTGTCGGAAACGATCAGCTCGCTTCTCCTCCTTCTTCACCATATGCGGAGCAAAGCGACTCAGCATCTCAAACTCCGCCTCATACTCCTCGACGGTCATGTTCTCTTGCTTCAGATCTATAAATCTTCTCAGCAGCTCCCTCCTAGTAGTCTTGGTGAAGTACTTCGTCCTGAACATAGACCTGAAGATCTTCCAATCCACTGGCTTCTCCAGACGCCTCTCCTCAAGGCGCCACCAGTTCCTCGCATTCTCCGTCAGCTGCATCTTCGCTATCTCCACTCGGGTATCGTCTGGAATCTTCGCAGCAACTAACTTCTCCTCAGTGCTCTGGATCCACTCGTCAGCAGCTAGGGGTCCCTCCTTCCCTGAAAATGTCATCGGCTGGAGCTCGTTGAATTGCTTCACTCCTGGAGCAGCTCGTGGGGCAGGCGGAGGTGGAGGTG
This sequence comes from Scilla litardierei, assembly GCA_030789695.1. Taxonomy (NCBI): domain Eukaryota; kingdom Viridiplantae; phylum Streptophyta; class Magnoliopsida; order Asparagales; family Asparagaceae; genus Scilla; species Scilla litardierei. The sequence goes on along the minus strand of JAULAV010002998.1, from coordinate 19,840 downwards.
GTGCAACTGGGACAGCCTGGGCAGCACGCTGGGACTGCTGAACCAACTGATGCTACACCTCCAGCATCTCTCTCATCACGCCTAGAAACTGGCGGAACTCTCCGCCCTGATCCTCCGGAACTCCATCTCCTGAGCTCCCTGATCGGGTAACACGTCGTCCTGCCATCCTATTGACAAAAAGACACAAATTAGACTCGCATTTTTACTGGATGATAATAAAATGAAATTTAATACTTCGATTATTCCGTACTCACAGAAGAGGGGACCTGCATGGGCCACCACTAAAACCTGTCATGCCCCGCTTCCCAAAAAACACAGAGGCGAAGCGTGACGAAGGCCCGCTTAGGCCGGGGCTAAGAGCCCGGACCCAATAAGCGTCTGTAGTATTCCATAGCGAAAGTACAGATCCCTGCATGTTAGTACGAAATAACAAAAGTACTGAAAAGAACATTTCATTTTATTCCAAAGTTTATCATCAAAGTACTGAGAGTCTAAAAATGCCGGAAACGGCTACAACTGCTGAAAGGAAACTAATGGTGCAAGCACCCAACCTAGACGAGAAAGTAAGAGTGCAACGCACCCAACAAAAACTGAAATGGATAACTCTGGAACAGCAGCAAAAGATCTCTAACTCTGATCGTCCTCTGGATCGTACTCCGGATCAGCGTCCTCCGGCTCCAAGTCAACTGGCAAGTCCGCCTCGTCGACGTACTCTGGCTCCACACCTGACGTACATCACCAAAAGAAGGAAACTGTACGTTAGGCAAAGTCTACACAAACGGTCATACTCTACTGCAAGTGTATCAACTATTAACAATGATTTACTGGTTGTTTTAGTATGCTGGGGTTATAACTGAGTAACGAAAAGTAGCGTAGCAGGAAAAGTAAACGTAGCAAGCAGTAGACGTAGCGTGTGCTACCGACTACGGGACTAACCTACAGGTGTCAAGACAAGACGGGACGTGACGGGACAGGACAGGACAAGACGGGACAAGACAAGTAAGACACGAAAGGGTTCACGCCTTACGGTTCGAGGGCGGCCAGACCCTCTCCCCGTGCGCACGCTCAACCCTACCCCAACCCAGGAACTCAGGACAAGAATTACATGGATCATTTCCGCTAGGGAAACATCCGAAACGCCCGAAGGCTTTTTGGTAACAGGGATCACTTCCACGGAGGGAAGCATCCGAAACGCCGTAGGCTTTTTGTGTAACAGGGATCACTTTCGTGGAGGAAAGCATCCGAAACGCCCGTAGGCTTTTTTGTGTAACAGGGATCACTTTCGCGGAGGAAAGCATCCGAAACGCCCGTAGGCTTTTTGTGTAACAGGACATGACATGACAAGTGTAGGGAGTTGTTATTCTAGGGTGTCCACACGCACGCACACGCAAGATAGTCCTATGATGTCAGCAGTTTATTGTTGTCAGGCTCAGACTTCGTCGTCAAGTCTGAGCCGTCACAGGTCGTCCCGGACGCTATCATTTCACGTCCGGTTCTCAGCACACACAGTCTAACAGTTCTACAATCTAGAACTAAGGCACGGTCAAGAACGCAAGTGGGTACACTTGCCTGGAATGGCGAGTGCGTCGTCTGTCCGGGGCGTCTCGTCCAGTCGTCGCGTCCGCGGTAGTCCGTCTGAAAAGGGATCACGGCGACGGTGTCAAGTCGCGATTTTCGTCAAATCCTATTTAGGTTCATTTCTAAGTTAGGCGTGGCTACCCTAACTGTCACAAGTCAAAAAGTGTCCGATCAGCCTATCCGACGATTCTATCCTATGTGCACAGTTCAAAAGTCTGATCGTCGATTCTATTGTTCACAACATTTTGAAGGAGCAGAAAATAACTTTAGCGAGTTTAGTTGCCGATTTTAGTTAGGTTTTCAGTTTTGGCTACGGGTGGGTTTCGCTACGAGTTTGAGAAAACTAACCTCTTTCTGAGTCTGGGGTAGAGCGGACGTAGTGTCTGAACGGTAGAAGATCTGCGTCGCCTACGGTGTCTCGGCTATGGGTAGCGTAGCGAGACTCGTTCTGGTAGTGAACTGGAAGTACGGCAACGAGCGGGGATGTCGAACAGCGAGCACGGCCTGGTAGCGGACTGTATGATGTGTAGGCGGCGTCAAAGAGTTGCGAATCAGTGAGTAAAGGAGAACAATGCCACGAGAACCCAGAACAGCGAACATGGAACCGAACGGTGACACGAAAGAAGCGGACAACTAACGAATAGACCAAAACAGCGAGGGGGAGTTGCCGTCTTGCGAAAAGGCAACGGGGATGCAGCGACACGGTAGGGGAACTTCGACGGTGGACGGCCGGATCTAACTGGCCGGCAGCGGCCTGAAACAGCAGCAGCTGTTGGCTGCTGCTGATGTCGCGGCTGCGAGAAGCCGCAGCAGTCGACTGCCGTTCCGATGGTCAAGAGGGGCAGCCTCGACGCCTGTCGGAGATCGAGAAGGGCGTGCGTGGGTGGCGCAACGCACAGTGGCGGCCTGGAAACGTTGCGAAAGCACGGCGGCGGCCTGCTTACGAGGCCGAGCGGCCGCTGGTGATCGGGACTGACGCACGGTGGCCGGAGGGTTGGCCGCCGTCGAGAGGATACCGGCGTTGCTACGCGTGAGAGGAAGAGAGGCGAGGGAAATGGAGAGAGATGCTCGGGTTTTAGCTGGGTATGGCGGCTGCGGCTGATAAAAATAAACCCTAGTTAGGGTTGCACGTGAAGGGAAAAGTAAGAGAACTAGGGTTTTTTTAATAATAACAAAAGATGATATTCACCTTGAGAAAATTGGTTAAGTGTGGGAGGCAGAAAGAGAGGGAGAGAGTGCAACCAGGGATAAGTCTAGAGGCAAATAGAAAGTAGTTTAGGAAAGATATCATAACAGATTTATTAAAGATTTAGCCAGATTTGGCAATAATTCGAAATTTGAATTGGATGGGCAAATCAACGGTCCAAATTAATCCGAGCGATAACTCTCAATCCGGGCGTCAAAAAAATAATCCGAAAATACCGGGGCGATCGTGGAAACGAGACGCACAAATCCACGGAGCCCGATCGTGCATAGCACCTATCAAAAATTTACGTAAAATTCGGGACGGTGTTTTGAGCCAAACGACTAAAACGTCCCTATCAATTCAACGTCGTTTTGCGAGAAAACGAGATGCGAAAAGATGTTCCCAAAAATTACTATAAATAGCTACGCTCACAAACGTTCACAACGGCATATCACCGTGCATATATTGGAAGCCAGAAATAGTCAAATAAAATACGTGCACGCTAAAGCACGTGCACGCAGATAATTCCATAAGGCTAGAAAGCGACCGTTACACATTCCCCTCTTCCGGACTACGAAGAAATGCTGGAACAGCGCCAGGGAGGGACTCAAGGAGCAGGCAAGACACAAGACGACGAACCCCACCAACAAGCCCCAGGACTGGGGCGCTAGGGCAAATATCGGCAACTCCAGGAAGTTCAATAGATAAAGCAGATACAGGTGGATCAGGAAACGGAGCCCCAACTCGAATGACCGGACATAAACCCCGACCTTATTATCTCTAGGCGAGCACACCGTTTCCTTCGACCCGGGGACCCGTACCTCATAGGGCAGTCGCATGAACCGCACGCGTATCTCCCTGATGTTAATCATGTCCGACCTACATTGGAGGGACCCAATCACCCTCGGAACAACGGTGCACCATGACCCCCTCTCCCCAGACCACCGCACCCCCCGCGGCAACGCCCCCTCTTTCACCAGCTCCTCCTCCCCCACTCGGCTACTGCATCCGAACTCGAAACGAGAAGCCATCGGTCGGAAAGTAAAAAAATTATTATTACCTAGCTGATCCGTCAGATCGGGAAGACGTTCGGAAGAAGATGACCGGCGGCGGAAATCGCAACCAAGCCAGCAAGCGATAGACGGAAGTATTGAACACCGGAGAAGAATCGAAGACAGAAGAAAACTCCCGCCGACCGCCTTCCAACCCTTTTTGTCTATAAAGTGGGCCACTGGGTCATCACGACAGTCGGTCCTCCGCCACGCGGTGCCCATAGGGATGTCCTTAACGCCTCGAATGGCATGAGAGTCACCTCATCCACGCGTCGCAAAAGAGACGCTTCGTTTTTCTACCATCCTTTCGAATCGTAATAATGACCAATAGGGCGGGAGTTCCGAAGCTAACGCCGCCACCCCCGGGCGTGGGCCAGGATCCTTGCCGACGGCTCAGAACGTCAGAGACGGTTCGCCCTCTGAGCCGAGCCGGGCTCCCGCCTCAGGCTCGAAGGCCGGGGGCAATTGTTACGACCTAAAGATCGTGGGAGTCCGAATCCCGCCCAGAACCACTGATATACCTCATTGACTCATCCCTTTGCAAAGGGACTGCCGGCCCGGAGGTCCGAGGCTGCATGGGAGTGGGCGCACCTCGCAGCGCCCCCCTCCTGGTCGAGGCGTACAACCGCACTCGCTCGGCCCGCCAGGGGTAGTGCGCTTGGGGAACGCCCAGACAGCGCAGCCTGGGATGCTGACAGAGGCATGTGCATATCCCTCCCTGCCAGCAGTCCACAACCAGCGACCGAAGAGGTGCACGGCCAGGCCGAACAACCCACGAACGGGTCGACCCGGCGGGTCCACACGAACCCCGCCTTCGGGGATAGCATTGCCGGACCTCTGATTCATCACGCACGACAAACAACCTAGTGTAAGGACACGACTGACACTAGCGCCGCCCGACCATCTGATAAAGCACCCCCTGGCCGCTGCGCCCCCTGACACTTAATTCTTTCGACCCTGACACCCTGACAAAAATGCCCCTGGCCGTTGCGCCATCTGACAAAAGCGAGGCAGACACTCCTGTTCCTGACATCCTCGTCCGAAGCTTCCACTGATAGCTGGGCCAGCTCAGGACGTCGAGTCAGCATGCCAGGTCAGCCCCACCTAATCATCTCTCATCAGGTATAAATACCCCCTCCCTTCTTACGGTGAGAGGGTTGGCAAATTCCCTCCCAATTCCATTATTCACACACGAGAGCAAAGGTCATCCATATCTTTGTTCTCCCACCCATAGCTCGTTACGTACAGTCGACACACCCTCAGTCCGACCTGCGTGCCTAGCCTCTGCTTTAAGTCCATTTACTGACTTAGGCATCGGAGAGGCTAAGGGTTGGACCCCAACCCGGCCTTTCTGACGAGTTGCTCGTTGTGCAGGGTAGCTCGCCCCTCGGCCGATATCCGCCTTCGGCTCCTGCCGCCCGATCCTCCTCCGCCGCGTCCGACAGGATCTGACTCCGTGGCCTGCCCCGGCGGCAAGTTTAGCCTCTTCACCCCACTAATCACTTGTCAAAAAGCCTACCTAAATCCTCTCATCAATATAACCACCGTGCCCTTGGTTCCCCATAATACAAATTCATTGTACGCGAGTTTCACCCCGCAACAATTGGCGTCGTCTGTGGGAACGAAGGGTCACACCCATGTTAGACTCTATGCAGATCACTCGGAACCCTGACCACGGTAAGGATCACGTGGGTCAGGAGCCACTCTCTCTACCAATCACCCCGGTGACTGACCCCCCTCCGGGGATATGCGCCGAGACAGTCCAAACCACGGCCCGCACAATCCAGAAGAACTTTGAGGCCGTTACTCAAGCGATGGGAGGCTGCGCAGCGTCGGGAACAGAGGCACCGCCCGGCCCCTTGGACCCCCTGAACGTGAGACGGAATCTTCACCCTCAGTTCGAGGAGGAGGGGGGACCGGGGGCTCTCCCAGGAGATCGCGGCCCAGCAGAAGCTCTTGGAAGAGGAAATGGAGGTCGCGCGGTGTTGTGCCCTGTGGTAGCTACTGCACACGTACTAGAGGGGGGGTGAATAGTACTTAAAATAATCAAGATAGTTATTCCTAATTATTGTGCAAGAAACAAACGACAATGCAGAATTAAACAATTATCAACAAGAATTAAAACATACGCAAACAAACAATATTACTGGGTTCAGATCCACCCAAGTCTCCCCGACTTGTTCCCGGTGATCCTACGTCCCAACCACCCGGATCCCCTCCGGATACTTGAGTTAGCAACCCTAACTCAAGATTTCCACTATGAAGTACTTGTGAAAAACCTTCACAAGTCAAATCATACACAAAGTAATTTGTGACTCCCACAACCCGGGATCACAAACACAACTCTCACAACCGAGAGATAAACACTTACAAAATGAAAGTAAATGAAATAAACTCTTACCGTACAAAATCCTATGCCTTGAGTAAATTAGGGCAATGATGGATTTTGAGAAGAGAATGTCACCAAATCGAATCTCCACCAATAAGATCAGCGATCTAAGACAAGGATGGAGGATGGTGACTTTGGATCAAGCTATTGGCTTGGAAGGCTCACAATGGAGAGAATCTCTCTTGAGGAAATGGCTCAAAGAGTTGAGGGAGAGATTCTTGTGAGGAAGAGAAAGCTTTAGAAAGGAGTTGAATAGCTTCTCTTAGATTTCTCCAAATCTCTAAAATGGCAGCCTTGGATCTTATGAAAGAGCCCCTCCAACTATATATAGGATAGAGGAGAGAGGGAGAGAAAAACGTTTCAAGAAAAGCTCCAACGGCTCTATTCTGAACCAGACTAGTCGGTCAAAGAAGGATCACTGACCGACTAGTTCATCAACTAGTCGGTCGGTGATACAACGTAGACCGACTAACGGTTGAACAGCCAAAAGGTCGAGTACAGGCAAAGACAACTAGTCGGTCTAAGAAGACTTGCCGACCGACTAGTTTCACAACTAGTCGGTCGGTGAATGTTCTTTGACCGACTAACGTCGAAATAGAATAGGCTGACTTCAAGATGACTTAGTCGGTTTAAGAACAAATGCTGACCGACTAGTTTCTCAACTAGTCGGTTGGTAAACGTTCTTTGACCGACTAACTCGAAACAGTAGCTTAGGCTGAAAATGACTGTACACAACTAGTCGGTCTGAGAAGGACTCCTGACCGACTAGATCGTCATCTAGTCGGTCGGTGACTCTTCTTTGACCGACTAACTGTAGTCATAGAAAGAGCTGAATAAAGGGAGGCAAACTAGTCGGTTCATGTATAGTTACCGACCGACTAGATCGTCATCTAGTCGGTTGGTGACTCTTCTTGAACCAACTAACATGCACTCAAAGCCGATGGAAGAAGCGATAAACTTCGGGAAAGTTTCTAATGGCTTCTATGAATATCCTAGCTCTAAGATATGAGCGAAATGAAGATTATAAAATAAGTCCTACTCAAGGCTTAACATTCTAATCTATGAAGCTAGAAGACTATAAATTGAACTTGACGATACCATCTTCAAAAGCTTCAATCTTCATTCCTCTTGACTTCCATATTGCTCCTTGAGCTCCAGGCACACGATCACGCGTATTGAGAAGTCTTGAGATGTCGCTATTGATGTACGTGGTATTTTGGCGACGATCTCCATAACTGCGCTCACAAATAAGTTAGTATGCATTATTTATGTTTGCTCATCATCCAAAACCAAATCCGGGGAATCATATCACAACACACGGCTGCGGAGGCGCCAGGAGGAGGCGGCCGTCGCGCAAAGGCAGTTGGACGAAGCGGCTGAGACCGCCCAGCGGGCCTACCTGGACGAAGAAACCGTTCGCCACCAGCTCCACTTCATTATCGCGGAACGCGAAAGGCTACGGAGGGAGAACGAAAGCAACCGGGAAATCCCGGAGGTGTCGGCGATGGGCCGGTGACCCTGGGACGGGCGCGGTCCGCTGTTGGCCAGATCCCCACAGGGAGGAGGGAGTCTGCCTCGTCAGCACCACTCCCCCGATCGCCTGCACGAGGAAGCCATTTGTCGACAACTACGCTTCCTCATCGCCGAGCGCGAAAGGCTTCTGCGGGAGAATCAGGAGCGGAGGGAGATCCGGGAGGAGGCGGCTGGAGGGCGATGGTACTGGGAGAACCGTAGCCCGCAACCCGTCGAATCCTCAACCTGGGGAAGGAGTCCCCCCCAGGCGATTGTCACGCCACTCCCGGGGCGGGAAGACCGTCAGCGGCCAAGGCGCGACCGGAGCCCGACCCCCAAATGGCGAAGGGGGGACACGCCCGAGTGCCCTACCTACCCGGAGGAGGCCACACTACTGGCACGATGGATCACGTCCGCCCCGAGGCTAGTAAGGTTCAAACCCCCCACCTGGCCACCTATAATGGAAGAGGCGACCCCCTCACGCACGTGCAACAATACTGGGGGGCAATAGAGGCGCAGGATATGGATGAGGCATTCCTGTGCCGGCATTTCTCGCAAAGTCCGAGGGACACAGTGTTGGATTGGTACTTCGGCCTACCCGCGAGATCCATTGGGAGCTTTGGCGAATTGTCCCACAAGTTCTGCCAAGAGTTTCGGGCCGGGCGGACGAAGAAGAAGCCCTTGGACTATCTCAACACGATAGTCCAAGGAGAAGGGGAGACGACGGGTAGATACCTGCGCCGCTTTCGGGATGAGAGACGAGCGGTGGTGACCTGCGGCGACGAGGTACTCATGCTGGCCTTCAAGACGGGATTGCGGACTCAGAGCCTCCACAAATCCCTGCTCCGAGATCCGCCGGCCGACTATGAGGCGCTGGTTGCCATGGCGGAGAGGCATGCGTTGGCCGAAGAGACTCTCGGCACAAAGGCCCTATTTCCCCCGGTGAAGCCGTTCCAAGGCGAGCCCAGATCACACCCCCAGCCAAGGCAAGAGGAGGGGCATCGGGGGCGTGACCAGCTAGCCCTACCAAGGCACGACCCGACTGGGCGACGCCCGCAAGACCGCCCTGGCCCGGCCCGAGAGTTTGCCCCGGCCCAAGGGCCCGCCCGAGCCATCCCAAGATAGGAAGGCCCCCTGCGGGCCCACTACACATGGCTCAACGCCCCCATGTTAGAGGTGCTGGCTGCGGTGACGGGGCCGGACTGCTACCGGAGCCTCCCCGGGGGATGAGGTCGGATCCGGCGAAGCGGGATCTACGAAAGTACTGCCGGTATCACCGTGACCACTGCCACAATATCGACCATTGCTACACTCTTAAAAGAGAGATCGAGCGGCTGATCCAGGCGGGCCACTTGGGAGGCTTCGTGGGGGACAGGCAGGCACTACAAGGAGAGAGAGCCCCCCGGGAGGCACGGGGGCCGGAGCCACCAGCGGACCATGGTCAGGAGGAGCCGCGCCCCCCTGGGGCGATCATGTGCATAGAGATGATAAGCGGGGGGCCGCCCCCAGGTGGGGCCTCGCCCATGATCGCAGAGGCAGGTGCCCGACAGGTGATGGTAGCGGACGCCAACAGCAAGTCGAAGCGGAGAAGGACAAACCGACCCCCTATCACCTTCACCGAGGGAGATCAGCGGGAGGTTAGGAGTCAGCGCGATGATGCCCTCGTCGTCGAGGCTCAGATCGGGACGGTCGTTGTCAGCCGGCTCCTGATCGACACCAGAAGCTCCTGCGACATCATGTTCCTATCAACGGTCGAGAGGATGTGGTGGAGGCGCGCGGACCTAAGGCCCTGCACGGGCCCCATTGTCGGCTTCACCGGCCATATGATCCCCATGGTGGGGACGATCACCCTGACGATGACTCTGGGGGAGGAACCGAGGGTCGTCACCAGGGGGACATGATTCGTCATCGTCGACATCGCGTCGGCGTACAATGGAATCATAGGGCGCCCATACATGACGGCCATAGAGGCGCTCCCCAGCCTGCTACACCAGATGATGAAATTCCGGACCCCGCGGGGGGTGGGACTGGTGCGGGGAAACCAGGAGGTGTCTGGAGGCCACGACGAGGGGCCAGCCAGGCGTCGGAGCCCGAAGCGGGCCCTGACGGTCCTCATCCCTGACGAAAGGGAGGACTTCTACGACCAGCGGCCGACCCCGGCCGAGGAGGTCGAAGAGGTACCCGTAGCCGCGGAGGTGGAAAGAACCGTCTCCATCGGGACGAAACTCCCGGCCGCCCTAAGGGCGGCCCACGTCAGCCTGCTCCAGGAAAATGTGGATATATTCGCCTGGTCACCCGCAGACATGTCGGGGGTTGACCCGACGGTGATCTCCCATAAGTTGAACGCGAACCCGGAAGCCCGACCGGTCCGGTAGAAGAAGAGGAGCGCGGGGGGGGAGAAAAGAAGAGGGTGGCCGAGGAAGAGGTAGAGCGGCTCCTCAAGGCCAAGTTTGTCCGACCGGTGGACTACCCGGACTGGCTCGCCAACGTCGTTTTGGTGAAGAAGCCCAGCGGAAAATGGCGCATGTGCGTCGACTTCACCGACCTTAACAAGGTGTGCCCGAAGGACAGTTTTCCCCTCCTGCGGATCGACCACTTGGTGGACCAGGCGTCTGGTTACGAGTTGTTAAGCTTTATGGACGCCTTCTCGGGTTACAACTAGATACCGATGGCAGAGGAGGACGAGGAGAAGACGTCCTTCGTCACTGATAAGGGCACCTTCCGTTACACCAAGATGCCCTTTGGACTGAAGAACGCTGGGGCGACCTATCAGCAGATGGTAGACCGAATATTCAGCCCACAGGTCGGACGGAACTTGGAGGTCTACATCGACGACATGCTGGTAAAGAGTAGGAGGGCCCCAGACCACCTCGCTAACTTACAGGAAATGTTCCAAAGGGTTCGCCGATACAACTTAAGACTGAACCCCGCGAAGTGCATCTTCGGCGTTCAATCGAGGAAATTCATAGGCTTCATGATAACAAAGCGGGGGATCGAGGCGAACCCCGACAAGGTGACAGCCCTCATCAATATGGCGGAACCACGGACGATCTGGGATTTGCAACGATTGAACGGCCAGATCGTCGCTCTGGGGCGATTCCTGTCGAAATCTGTGGAGAAATCGCTCCCCTTCTTTAAGGTCTTGCGCACTGCCTTTGATGAGGCAAAGGACAAAAGGAAGGTGATCCCTTGGGACGACGACTGCGCACAAGTGTTCGCGGAGCTGAGGGCTTACCTACAAAGTCTGTCGCTCCTCGCACGGCCGGAAGAAGGCGAACCCCTAGGGTTGTACTTGGCAACCAACGAAGAGGCCGTTAGTTCCGTCTTAATCAAGGAGGAAGGGGGCGTGCAGTGCCCTGTATATTACGCCAGCCGGATCCTCCGGGAGGCGGAGACTCGTTACAGTCCCATCGAGAGAGTCGCCTACTGCCTGATCACCACGGCTCGAAAGCTTCGACCATACTTCCAGGCCCATCCCATCGCCGTCCACACCGATATGCCCCTCGAGAAAAACCTGAAGAGGTTGGAGCGGTCGGGGAGGATGCTCAACTGGAGTGTCGAGCTCAGCGAGTTCGACATAACATACAAAGCCCGGACGGTGATCAAAGGCCAGGTGTTGGCCGACTTCGTGGTGGAGTGCACTGCAGGGGGAGCCCCGGGGGACCAACCAGAGCCACCATCGGCGACCGGGTCCTGGCGGGGGGGGGGGGGGGGGGTAGAACCCTCAGAGTCCTCCCGGATGGACATGGACGAATTATGGACGATCCACGTCGATGGCTCCGCGACGGGATCTGGGACAGGGGCGGGTATCGTCATTCAAACCCCCGACGGATGCTCGTTGGAATACGCCCTGTGCTTCAACTTCCCGGCAACCAACAATGTCGCGGAATACGAGGCCGCGGTCAACGGGCTGAAGCTCAGTAGGGCGGTTGGGGCGATGAACGTGTTGCTCCTTAGCGACTCACGGCTCGTCGTCCAGCAGATCCAAGGAAGCTTCGAGGCCCGAGAAGAAACGATGAAGCGCTACCTTAAGCGCATCCAGATCGAGCTCTGCAAGTTCAAGAGAGCGGACGTCCAGCACTTGCCCCGCTCCAACAACCTTCGGGCGGACGCCCTGTCTAAGCTGGCTTCCTCCTCCGTGGCCGAGATCGGGAAGGCCATCTACGTCGAAAGCCTACTGACCCTAACCATTGACGAAGAAGAACTAATGTGTGCAGGCACGGTGACGACGTGGATGACCCCCATTATGAAGTACTTGGAGACGGGGGACCTGCCCGAGGAGCGGACGCTGGCTAAAAAGGTGGAGAGATGGGCCATGTCATTCGTACTCCTCGACGGAGTGTTGTACCGCCGCCGCCGTGCCAACTTCGACATCCTGCCCTATCTAAAGTGCTTGGGCCAGGAGCAGACTGAGCAAGTCATCCGCAAAGTGCACGAAGGCTTCTGTGGAAACCACCATGGCGGTCGCACCATCGCCCACAAAATAATGCGCCAGGGGTACTATTGGCCGACAATGATCCAGGACGCGGTTCAGTACGTCAAGAGGTGTGAGGCGTGCCAGAAATTCTGCCGACGTACGACTGCACCTCCGGCTAACTTGGTGCCCATTGTGAGCCCGATCCCTTTCGCCAAATGGGGACTCGACATCCTTGGGCCTTTCCCAAAGGCCTCCGGGGGAAGAAAATGCCTAGTCGTCGCCGTGGACTATTTCACGAAGTGGGTGGAGGACGAGCTGCTGGCGCGTATCACATGGACGAACATGAAGGGCTTTATCTGGTAGTCCATTATATGTCGCTTCGGGATACCCCGCTCGATAGTCATGGATAACGGAAGACAGTTCGATTGCGAGGGCTTCCGTGATTTCTGTTCAGGCTGGGGGATCAAGCTCCATTTCGCGTCAGTCGCCCACCCGCAGTGCAACGGAATGGCGGAGGCCGCAAACAAATGCATCCTGAATCCTATGAAGAAAAAGGTGGATGCCGCCCTTGGGGCATGGGTCGACGAACTACCGGGAATCCTATGGTCCTATCGCACCACCCACAAGGCCTCGACCGGAGAAAGCCCGTTCATGCTGGCATACGGATCGGAGGCGGTCGTTCCCGTGGAAATTGGAGAAGAGACGCTCCGGTTAAAACTCTTCGATGAGGATATAAATGGGGAGGGGCTCGGCCTCAGTCTCGAATTGGTGGACGAGATAAGAGACCGAGCCCTGACGAACCTCGTCAGGCACAGCCAGAGGATGGCACGACACTACGACTCTCGGGTGAAGAAGTGGACTTTCATGATCGGCGACTTGGTCCTCAGAGACACCACCTTCAGACCCGAGACCGCCCTCCGGGGGAAGCTGGTTGCCAAATGGGAAGGGCCCTACAAGGTCATCGATATCATCGGGCCGGCTATGTACATCTTGGCAACCCCAGACGGCAGTGAGCTAGCCCACCCTTGGAATGCGAAGCACCTGCTAAGGTTCTACCAATAGTTGTGAGTTTTTCTTTCATATATACAAGATACACGTCTACCCACTTTCCCAAACTTTGTTGTTTCCACATGAGTGTTTCAGCGCCAAACCTCCGAACCTCTATGGCAGGGCCAACCCTCGCCACCCAAGCCAGAGAAGGGCACGGGCCGGGCTACGCGCCCGCTCCCCCCTCAAGACCTCTGGGGCAGGGCCAACCCTTGCCACCCAAACCAGAGAAGGGCACGGGCCGGGCTACGCGCCCGCTCCCCCCCCTCGAGACCTCTGGAACAGGGCCAACCCTCGCCACCCAAACCAGAGAAGGGCACGGGCCGGGCTACGCGCCCGCCCCCCCCCCCCCCCCCCCCCTCGAGACCTCTGGGGCAGGGCCAACCCTCGCCACCCAAACCAGAGAAGGGCACGGGCCGGGCTACATGCCCGCTCCCCTCTCCAGACCTCTGGGGTAGGGCCAACCCTCGCCACCCAAACCAGAGAAGGGCACGGGCCGGGCTACGCGCCCGCTCCCCCCCTCGAGACCTCTGGGGCAGGGCCAACCCTCGCCACCCAAACCAGAGAAGGGCACGGGTCGGGCTACGCGCCCGCTCCCCCCCTCGAGACCTATGGGGCAGGGCCAACCCTCGCCACCCAAACCAGAGAAGGGCACGGGCCGGGCTACACGCCCGCTCCCCCCTCGAGACCTCTGGGGCAGGGCCAACCCTCGCCACCCAAACCAGAGAAGGGCACTGGCCGGGCTACGCGCCCGCTCCCCCCCTCGAGACCTCTGGGGCAGGGCCAACCCTCGCCACCCAAACCAGAGAAGTGCACGGGCCGGGCTACGCGCCCGCTCCCCCCTCGAGACCTCTGGGGCAGGGCCAACCCTCCCCACCCAAACCAGAGAAGGGCACGGGCCGGGCTACGCGCCTGCTCCCCCCTCGAGACCTCTGGGGCAGGGCCAACCCTCGCCACCCAAACCAGAGAAGGGCACGGGCCGGGCTACGCGCCCGCTCCCCCCTTCGAGACCTCTGGGGTAGGGCCAACCCTCGCCACCCAAACCAGAGATGGCACGGGCCGGGCTACGCGCCCGCTCCCCCCCCTCGAGACCTCTGGGGCAGGGCCAACCCTCGCCACCCAAACCAGAGATGGGCACGGGCCGGGCTACGCGCCCGCTCCCCCCCTCGAGACCTCTGGGGCAGGGCCAACCCTCGCCACCCAAACCAGAGAAGGGCACGAGCCGGGCTACGCGCCCGCTCCCCCCCCTCGAGACCTCTGGGGCAGGGCCAACCCTCGCCACCCAAACCACAGAAGGACACGGGCCGGGATACGCGCCCGATCCCCCCCTCGAGACCACTGGGGCAGGGCCAACCCTCGCCACCCAAACCAGAGAAGGGCACGAGCCGGGCTACGCGCCTGCTCCCCCCTCGAGACCTCTGGGGCAGGGCCAACCCTCGCCACCCAAACCAGAGAAGGGCACGGGCCGGGCTACGCGCCCGCTCCCCCCTCGAGACCTCTGGGGCAGGGCCAACCCTCGCCATCCAAACCAGAGAAGGGCACGGGCCGGGCTACGCGCCCGCTCCCCCCCTCGAGACCTATGGGGTAGGGCCAACCCTCGCCACCCAAACCAGAGAAGGGCACGGGCCGGGCTACACGCCCGCTCCCCCCTCGAGACCTCTGAGGCAGAGCCAACCCTCGCCACCCAAACCAGAGAAGGGCACGGGCCGGGCTACGTGCCCGCTCCCCCCTCCAGACCTCTAGGGCAGGGCCAACCCTCGCCACCCAAACCAGAGAAGGGCACGGGCCGAGCTACGCGCCCGCTCCCCCTTCGAGACCTCTGGGGCAGGGCCAACCCTCGCCACCCAAACCAGAGAAGGGCACGGGCCGGGCTACACGCCCGCTTCCCCCCTCCAGACCTCTGGGGCATGGCCAACCCTCGCCACCCAAACCAGAGAAGGGCACCGGCCAGGCTACGCGCCTGCTCCCCCCTCAAGACCTCTGGGGCAGGGCCAACCCTCGCCACCCGAACCAGAGAATGGCACGGGCCGGGCTACACACCAGCTCCCCCCTCCAGACCTCCGGGGCAGGGCACAGGCCTTGCCGTGTAACCATACCCCAGACCTGGCAGACCCGTGATCCCTGAAAAGTCAAACCTGGGAAGGAGGACTAGGGTACGTTAACCGGGACAAACCAGGCATCGGGTCCCGAGGAGGCAGCCCCAATGTGACTCGACGAAACGATTGGACGCTCGGGAAATACGCCACCAATAATGACACGCCCCAAAAGAGGTTCCGTAAGCGCCACATAGTAAAAGCGGTTTCCAATGGGCGCGATTTCGAGGAGCCCATTAATAATGCCAGCTCACTGCAGTAATTAGGGGGGAAACCGTCAACAAAATCCCCCTATAAAGAAACCACTCACCCTCCCGAAAGATGGAGGGACACAGATTTGGAAGGTATGAGAAATTGGCCCCGACACCCCCCACCCGCTGGGAAACGGGCCGAGATGCCTCGCGCAAACAAAAGGGAGGTCACTGGCCACCAAAGGTTCCCTCCTCCCTGGGCAGCGGCTGCTCCATCTCCACGACCTCCGATAGGATATTCCTCTTACAAACGGATCACCAATAGGATATTCCTCTTACACAAGGGAAATCCACCTTTCACTCCTCCGTCTGCTCTAAACCAGACGAGACGGGGGAAGGTAGGCATCCGCTCCCCGCCGGCAGGAAAGGCAAAAGCCCCCCGGGCTTGCAGGACTACACCTGCTCACCTTCGACCTCCGGACGGGGGCCTCGGCAAGGCTGCATCCCTGATGAAGACAAAAGGCGAGTCATAGCATGTCAGCCCGCCCCCGAACAATCGAGATCTGAACCCCGCCCTCAAACCCAAACCGCGAGGCGTGGAGGGAGATGACAAAGCAATGGAGAGGAGGCGGCCCGATCGTCAGGATTTCACCCCCCGAACAAACGCCACAGCAAGACAGCTTCCCTAGTGCATCCACCCAGCCGAAAAGACCTTGAAACCCTTCATCACGGAGGGAGGGTGCTCACCGAGGTGCCAAAAACAACTGAAGATAAAAAGGCCCACCCCGCAGATGGTAACCTATAAATCCTGAGGTAGTTCACAGGAGGCGAGAACAGCTCCACAGCCCGCTCTCAGACCGGATCTTACTCCCCCAACGGGCGATGATCTAAGTCCTCATGTACGAACCATAAAAGAGTCCCTGTAAATTTAAATGAAAATGTTTATCCCTATCAAAGTCCCTTTAACTTTCTGAGAATGCCCTAGCTTGAAACGATCCCCTTGCTAATGGCCGGTCGAGCTCACGAAACGGGGTCACCCCTCACGACGGGGAAAGGAAGGACAGAGCATCGCACTCCCCCCATACTAACTCAGGACGCCCAGGAAGTACATACCCGCAGTTCAAACCCCCCGATACTAGGAAGGACCGACTCTTCAAAACGAGACCCCTCGCGAACTAAAATCACCGATACCTTTCAGACACAGGGGGAGAGGTGGAACTGAGGCCGGCTCTGCGGGGCCGCTTCCGGCCGAGGCAAAATCCCCTCGCGACGGACACCGAGGGGTCAACCATACTATGGTCAGCCCCTGCCAGTGATAGGGCGGCATGTCTCATCCCAATCCGATCCGGTGATCCCCCGTCCCTCCCAAAGGTAACACGTCGACCAGCAACATCCCCTTCCCCCAGACCTCGCGCTCCCGGACAAGGGAATGTTGGGGGCAGTAATTGTACTCACAAGAAAACAAAATAGGTAACACCCAAAGTCCGGCTTCCCAGGGGCGACACGCTCACCTCGATAGGGGCTACCCGGTTCAGACCGCGCAGCGACCAACCACCCGGGGCTGGCCACCCAAACCACATCTAGATTCCCCCGCCCCGATTAGGCCTGTGATCCTCGAGAACTCAAACCTGGGAATGAGTACAAGGGCACGTAAACCGGGGCGGACCGGTCGTAAATCAGGAATCGCGAAACAATGCATGTCGGATATACGCCTGGTCCCGATAAAGCAACGCCACGACGCGACTCGACGAAACGAAAGGACGCTCGAGAAACATGCCATCAGCAGCACCACGCCCCCCGAGAGGCCAAGGCAGACGAACCGTGTCAGATGCCGCAAGGCCAAAGCGGTTCCCAAAGCGCGTGATTCGGCGGAGCCCATTAATGGCGCCAGTCCCTCACATTATCCAATGCGAACCCTTCCGCAGAATCCCTCTATAAGTACCCCCCTTCAGAGTTTAGAGAGAGGGAGAAGATATACAAGAAGGAATTGCATCCCTTCACACCGGGTATGAAAAAGCCCCGGACGCCCCACCCAACTATGGAGGAGGCTGAAGTCCACCGACGGACCTCACTTCCTCTACCGGTGACCGCTTTCACTCCACGACCTCTGATAGGATACTCCCCTTACAAGCGGATCGCCAATAGGGTATTCCCCTTACACATGGGAAGCCCCGCCTGCCAGCCTTCCTCCTGCTCTTAACCAGATGAAACAACAGGTCCGGAAGACTAGCAGCGGGCCGCCACACCCCAATTAGCATCCGCACCACGCCGATCCCCACCAGGTGTGAGGGTGGACACCCCCAACGGGTCTCCCAACGACCCACCTGCCTGCCCCCGACCTTCCCCTTGAGGCCGGCCCTCCGGGCTCCCCCCGGGAGGGCGACGCCTCCACCGCCACCTCGTCCTCCGCCCCCTCCAGGGTTCCCCTTGATGTACGGGACCCCTGGAAAGGCGGAGCAACCATCCAGCACGGCGACGACGAGACAGAATACGATAAAGCAAGGGGGCCGGCCCAACAAACGAGGGGTCAATCCTCCCGAGGGGGGTCACAGCAGGGCTGCAACCCTTGTGAGCCCAAACGGCGGCCCCTGTCGCGTCAGCTCGCCCCCGAACAGAAAGGCTGACGGAGTGCAGCGGTCGGCAGATAAGTGTTGGATATGGACGCCATAAATACACCCATGAGGGGATGTATGAGGGTATACGGACCTCAGATGTCGCATGCACGAAGGCGTGCGCGAAGGGAACCTTTTCTCGTGTGAAAAGGACCACTCGATAAGTGGAAAAAGCCACTCGATAAGTGGAAAAAGCCACTTTATAAGTGCAAAATGGCACTTGATAAGTGGATAAAGAAGAAGATAAATGAATGTGCTAATATAGGCTAATAAGCTTATAATTGGTTATTTCCTACAATAACCACCCCTAAAGCCTATAAATAGGACCCAAGGGTAAGGCATTCATTAACACTTTCCATGCCATAAGTTTGCATAAGGCATCTTATGTTCTTCTTCTCCCTTCCATTAAAATCCTCTTCTAGTTAGAGATTTAGGCGGTGAAACTCTGCTTCGATCATCCGTGACGAAGTATCGACCGTTGTGGCAAATCCGAGGGCGAAGTTCCGAGATTACCGTGCCGCGTACGCAAGCGTAAGTCTCAACTTCATTTATCGATCCTAACGTTGTTTTGACAGGATCCCACATTGGTATCAGAGCCATACGGGTTCGCCCCAGACAAACCGTCGCCCCGTCAAACCGATGAACGAGGCGTTGTCTTTTTCACGAATGGGTATCCTACCATTACGGATATGGTAGGAACGCTTCGTGACGGAGAGAACGCAGCGGTTGTTCTTTTCACGTTAGGGTCTCCTACCATTACGGATATGGTAGGAACTCTCCGTGACGGGAAGAACCGACCGTTCATATCGTCAAGCTCGCTCTCTTCATGGATGCTGAGTCTCCATTCATAGGGAATGTGAACTCTCTTCATGTGAAGAGCGTAGTTTACGAACTTTAAAGTGTGTTATTTTTCATTTTTGGCACACGGCCATTAGAGAATAACTACTTTCTCGACGAACGGGTGCTTCATCGACGAACGGGTGCTTCATTGAGGAAGATGATGGTAGTTATCTACATTGGAGAAGATGACTTTTGGTGCATGATCACCATGGCCAAATGGGCTATGAAGTCAACGCACCCCCCTTCCCATGCGGAGGGGCTTGGCTACGGCCAATAACCACCACGGCCACCCCTCCGGCGGGGGTGTACGGCAACCACATATAAGGGGGTGGCCGGCCATGGCCATATGGGCCATGGCCGGTAATGGCCAAATAGCCATGGCCCGACAATGGCCGGCCATGGCCATGGCCGGCCATGGCCGGCCCCGGCCGGCCCCGGCCATGGCCAGGGGGCCCCGACCGTGGCCAAGGCCAGGCCTGGCAGAGGCCAGGCCAGGGCCGGCCCAGGCAGTGGCCAGGGCCTGGCCGGCCCTGGCAGTGGCCAGGGCCAGCGCCCTGGCCATTGCCGGGGCCTGGCCGGCCTCGGCCAGGGCAGAGGCCCTGGCCGGCCTCGGCCAGGGCAGAGGCCCTGGCCGAGGGGCCAGGGCCTTTGCCCTGGCCGGCCCTTGGCCAGCCTCGGCCAGGGCAGAGGCCCTGGCCGGGAGAAGTTTCAGACCATTAGTATTGGTCAACCAATTCGGGTGTTTTGGTCGACCAATTCGGCAAAAGGCCTTGGTCGAACACGAACGTGCCAACTAGCCCATACGGGGCCAAACGACAGTCGTCTGCGCTAAAATTCTCTCATACGGGGGGAAACGCTTGGATCCATACGGGAGCCGGCGACGATAGTTTGCAGAAAAATACCCAAAAGGGGGATCCGACTTT
>JAULAV010002996.1:0-11196 GCA_030789695.1 Scilla litardierei | reverse complement strand
CATAAATTTATCCGTCGAATTAATTTGGACTATCAAGATCACATCTCCTCCTAGTTATTATAATTATTTTCAGCCAATATTAAATCCGACAACCTAACCATCCATTTGTCTCTACACGTTGTGTCACTCCCAAAGTCTTCTTACATCAACCCAACATTCAAGTCTCGATGCTAATAAAAGCTCTACTCAATCTCATGATCACTCTAACTCCTACCATACTCTGTAGCCATCCATATCTACCATTCGTCTAAGCCTCAAATCTGATAGTTCTCATCTTCACGCATATAATCTCATTCAACCAGAATCCTCCATTGAGTCTGCCACACTTCGGTTTAATAAATAAGTCTTGGACAGCCCATTCTTCTCATCCGAAGGAAATCTATTCCAACATCCTATTGTTCCAAAATCGGTTAATCTTTGCTATAAAAAATCTCATCTCTCCCTGAGCCTATCCGCAAACAAATCCTACAATAATAATGGCTAGTCCCAAAACTATAACAACCATAACATAACATTTCTAAATGGAGAGAAAGAGAAGAGAAAATGGAAAACTTAAAACCAGTGACACATTTTTAAACATTTGGAAAAACGTGTGGAATCGTGGTAATGGATGAGGGAGGATAAGTGATTTGTGATCTTGTGAGCTAGTTTTAAAACTTTAAAGATTTGGTTTAAAGAAAACAAAGTTTTGATACAGTTACATAAAACCAAGATAAACCATTCACTAAAACTAAGTATAAGGATCTGCCTGTGATGATGCCATTCATATAAGTATGAATACCGTCGTTCAGACAACTTCCAGCATACCATGGTTAACACTGAGTACACATTCAAGACACAAAAGGCAATCATCGGGATCCTAAAGAACACACATTCATACAGGTCTATGCACTCTACCTATGCTCAACCACCACGACGACATCACCTACCAAAGGACCTACTCCTAAACCAGAGACAACGTAGACAACTACAAGGACTAATGTCTACACAACCTAAAGAAAACAAAAGCCAGGAGTGTAACGAAATGAATCGGAAGGAACGAGTTCAAATAAAACAAGATAAGGAGGTAGTTGGTTGGGTGTGATGAAAATATTTCTCAAAATAATTAGATAGATGAAGGAGATTTACGGGTAAAATATGATATCGTATACTTTATACTTTTTTTTTAAATAAGTGGGGAAAAGGAGCAGATAGTAAAATTATTACGATTTGGAAAAAAAATTAGATGAAGGAATAAAAGTAGGGTAATGTAGCGATTGTTTTGCAAATGAAAATAAATTTAAACAAAGGTTCTTGAAGTATAAGCACGATGAACATAGAGATGTTTATATGTAAAGAAATTTAAAAATCCCCCTTTGTTTTAGAAAAATATTCTAAAGTACGTACGTAAATGGTTAAAAATAAATTTCGTAGGTTAGTAAAATGATATATTGAATTCCCGAAATGGTAACAAAGTTTTAAAACTAAAATTACGATGGATACTGATTCGAAAATAAGTACGAGGTCGTAACTTAAAACTTTTACGACCGAAATGTTTCAAAATTTGCGAAAGAATTTTAACTCAACCGAAAGTAAGAAATTTTAAATAATTAATAAAAGTTTTCTAAGAAGTCAAATTGGGTAGAGAATTTAATATTGAATTTCGAAAATACTTTTAAAGGAAGCAGGTTTTGGGAAAGGGAAAAATTCGAAAATAAGTACAAGATAGTAGAAATAAATTGTGTAGTTTATAAAAGTAATATATATATATATATTGGAAACAAGGCAAATAATGCGAGATGTTGACTTAAAACATTTACGTCTAAGAAAGCTCCAAGTCAATTAAAAGTTTTAACTCGATCCAAAACAACAAATTTTAAATATATAATATATGGGTTTTCAAAGAAGTCAAGCCAGGGCGAAAACTTAATAAGTGAAGTCGAAAATAATTTTTTTTTTTGAGGAGGTAGAATTGGTCAAGGAAGGGATTCGAAGGATCGATGATAATCGTCAGGAAACGATCACGAGAATCGAGAGAGAAAGGAAAAATGATCGCATGAAGAGTACGCGTAGGATATGAATCGTGAAGAGCTACGATGGGACTCTATGGTTGATAGCACAAAATTTGCAAGGATCAGAGGGATGCTAGAGGACAAGGGTTCTAATCATCGGGTCGTCTAAAGATTAGGATAACTCAGCTCAAAGGCTTCCTATGAGCTAGACTATACCCAGGATCTAAAGAGAAAGTTCCTAAGAGGAACAAGGTTACGTTCTGCTGGGCCCGAAGTTGATGGATCCGAGCGAAAGACAAAAAGAGAAGGACTCTAGAAATTCTAGCACGATCGGAGTCAAATGGGGATGCTAAGGTAGTCTGGGACGAGGACGACTCGATCTTAACCAAGGCGTCAGACTATCAACCTGGGCGTCTATCTAAGTCTTCCTACCATCTAAGACAAGGAAACCTATATTTAGACTTGTACATGGATATTAAATGAATGCGGTACTCTTATTGTTCCGAACTTTTGCAAGACCTGCATGGGCCACCACTAAAACCTGTCACGCCCCGCTTACCAAAATGGACGGAAGCGAAACGTGACGAGGCCCGCTTAGGCCAGAGCTTTAGAAGCTCGGACCCAATAAGCGTCTGTGGAGGTACCATTTTAATAGATTTTCAGGTTCTTGCATTTTTATAGTTCGAAACAACAAAAGTACGGAAAAGATATTGCATTCATTAAATTAGAGATATAATATCCAACTGGTACAAAGTCTAAAAGGAGCCTAAGCATGGCAACAAAAGATTTAAAGACAAACCTAAAAGTAGTACCCTCGGAAAGTGGCGACTAAAAGACCTCAAGGTCTGGTCCTTGACAGGTACGCACTCTGGTGACGACGTCCTCGGCTCCACGTACTCCAGTAAGTCTGCCTCGTCCACGATCTCTGGCTGAAGACCTGACGTACAGCACCCAAGAAAAAGGAACTGTACGTCAGGTAAAGTCTACAAGAAGGGTTAGACTTTACTGCAAGTGCACCGAACTTTAAACAACGGTTTACTGGTTGATTAGCATGCTGAGGTTCTTTTACACAACAGTTTACTGGTTGATTAACATGCTATGGTTATAACAGAGTAACACGACAGGAAGTAACGCAGCAGGAAAGTAAAACGGGACAAGTAGAAGTTGTAGCGTGTGCTACCAACTACGTGACTAGCCTACAGGTGTCAAGACAAGACGGGACGTGACGAAAATAAGGCAGGACAAGACAAGTGAGACACGAAAGGGTTCACGCCTTACGGTTCGAGGGGGATCAGACCCTCTTGCCGTGCGCACGCTCAACCCAACCCCAAACCCCAAGACAAGACAAGACATGACACCAGTACAAGGGATCACTCGCTCTAGCTTGGCGAGTGCCCTATTGCCCGCAGGCTGAGAATCCGTACAAGGGATCACTCTCTAGCTTGGAGAGTGCCCTATTGCCCTCGGGCTGTGTATCCGTACAAGGGATCACTCTCTCAACTTGGAGAGTGCCCTATTGCCCGCAGGCTGTGAATCAGTACAAGGGATCACCCGAAGGGTGCCCTATTGCCCAGCGGGCTGTGCAAGACGGGACGGGACGTGACAAGACAGGAAGGGTTATTCTAGGGTGTCCACACACACGCACACACATGATAGCCCTACAGCATCAAAAGTTATTGTCGGGCTCAGACTTTGTCGTCAAGTCTGAGCCGTCAGGAGCGTCCCGGACGCTATCATTTCACGTCCGGTTCTATACATTCACAGTCTAACAGTTCTAGCAATCTAAGACCAAAGCACGGTCAAAAACGCAAGTGGGTACACTTGCCTGAAATGGCGAGTGTGTCGTCCTCTCGAAGCGTCTCGTCCAAGCGTCTCGTCCAAGCGTCTCGTCCGCAGAAGTCCGTCTGAAATATCGCCACGGCGACGATGTCAGGTCTCAATTTCATCAAATCCTATTAGGTTTCGTTTCTAGGTTTTCGGGACTATCCTATTTGTCAAAAGTCACTTTTTGATGTTTCAGCCTAATCGACGATCTATCCTATGTGCACAGTCAACAAAGTCTGGTCGTCGATTTTCTATGTTCGTACAACGTTTTACAGGAGCTGGAAAGTAAATTTAGTTCAAGTTGACGGTTTTTAGTTAAGTTTTCCAATCTGGCACGGGGTTCATATCAACATTAATGTTACAACATGCCAACATCATCTTACTAAGTTACCACTGTTCGTTAACACATTATTAATGATTCTACTTGTTAACTAAGTCAATATACCATTTACAACACAAAAATAACGTCACCAAGTTGCTAGTAAGCTGATGCGTTCCAAGATTTACTCGTTAATAATACTGACATTACAGATTCATCCTAACATCATTATTATTTAACCTAGTGATACGTTATAACAACATCATGAAAACAAGTTCTACTCATCAGTTTAGCATGCCAACTACAGATTATTACACTAAGTTGCTAGTACGAATAAATTACATCAATTTAATATCAATAATGACGTTACTATCATGCAAATAACACTATCATCATGCCACTAGGCTGTTTATCTACATGTAGTGGTTAAGATGATTATTATAACTATTACCAAAACCCAATAACATGAATTCTAATCTCTACTCTAATCTAAAATAGATTTATAAGGCTAACAAATTCTGTGTATTGAAGGGTAACAAGTAAACACATGCTTACGTGTATAAACAACGTTCTCCTCGCGGGTGACCTAGCAAGGTGGTGCCGGATGACGGACGGGGGCCGCTGGGCGTGTCGGGGCGAAGTTGCGTTGCTGCGACGCGGAGGGAGTTGCTGTCGCGAAAAACAGCGATACGGGGGCTGTTACAGGCGGTCTCTGGCGTGCGGACTCCATGGGAAGACAGAGGAGCTCGCGAGGAGGGACTGTTGTGAGAGACGGTGCCGCCGCTGCCCCGGGCGATGCTGCAAGTGTCGCCGCATGCTGCTGCGCTCCTGCACAGCCGCGGCTACGGGATGATTGGTCGGGGAAAATGAGCAGCTGCCGAGGGCTACTGCTGCTGTGCAGCCGTGGCGCTAGCAAGCCGCCGGCGGCGGCTTTCTGACAGCGGTGGACGGCGGGGGTTGTTGATGGCCGGTGGTGGGTGATGGGGGAGTGCGAGGAAGAGCGGGTGGTCGGAGAAACGCCGGTGCGTGAGTGTTTGGTGATCGGAGAACGGAAACGTGTGGGGGCTTCTCATGGTGTGTGCGGTGGTTGGCAAGGAGGAGAGGGAGATGCACTTTAGCTGGCGGCGACTTGATAGTCGGAGGGTCGGCGGCCTGTCGAGGGCAGCGGATTCGACCGTCGGACTTCGACAGCGAAGAGGCAGGGGGATGCTTGCCGTTCTTAGGAAAGAGAGAAGGTGAGGGTGAGAGGAGGGAGCTAAGGCTAGGGTTTTATTGTTTTAGAGTAGGGTTTTGTAGGGATAGGTTTTGTAGAGGCTAGAGTTGTGTGCGGCTGAAAGGTTAGCCTAGGTTGCTTTTAGGTTTTCTTTGTACAGATAGGTTTTATTGAGAGATGGGTTAGGGAGAGAAGGATATCTGTGGGGTAGTTTCCCTTTTAGTTTATTTTGTAGGCTGATAGGGTTAAGAACGTGGAGAGAGAGCGTGACGTGGGGGAGAGAGTTGTTGGGCAGTTGGAAGGGAATGGTGGAAATCTATTAGGATATTATAAAATACGGTTTTTGATTTAAAAAAAAGATATGGTCAAGGATTTAGCAAGTTTTGATTTTAGATTTGTAAAGTTTGATTTACACGTACACACATTTAGTTCTTAATATATATTAATTACCATTTGGATTCATCCTGATTCGAAATTCGAATCTTATAACAATATTTTATTATAATAATAATGGGCATATGCAGATTGGTCCAACGACATCCAACAATAAAAAGAACGACGATTGCGACGCCGCGAGAGCCGAGTATACGGGGTCCGGTCACGTGCTAGGCCTACCGAAATCGAAAGTAGAAATAAGGTACGAAACTACTCATATAATTCGAAATATGCGCAAAAATGCGAACGGTCGGAAAATGGCCATTACAGTTTTCCACCCCAATCCATGGGGTGAGATCCATGTTCTTATATCTTACAGTTTGCCCAGATTTCCAATAAGATAATAAATTACATGTTATTTGTTCTACTTGCAGTGTTTTCTCTTCCCTCTACTTGTATTGTTGTGACACTTTTGTATAATACTCTTCTAGATTAGGTTTCCTTGTGGCACTTGGATTGCTTGTGGTCTCTGCACTTGTCACTTTCTACCTTGCAGTTATGGTATCCTTATTATGAAGCCTTACTTGTAGTTGTTTCTTGTCCTCATGTATTTATTTCTCGTTGTAATCTTATAGTTGTGGTTGCCTTTGTTGTTCCCTTCCTTATATATTATTTGTATCACTAACTCTCTTTTACAACAGCTCACTCTCTAACGGCAGGTACGTCTCCATTTTGTATGCTTTTACTTCATACAGTGCTATCCCTTACTGTTATGCCATGCCACATAGTCTCCATGATATTACCTTAGTTTGTACCCATAGTAATTAAGCATAGAATAACATAATTTGCCATTAGTGTTGGGATTTTCTACTGGGGCACGCATTGACGTGCTCCTCCATATTTTCAGGTAGCAGGGGCAGCTTGATGCTGGTGACTTGGAGTTGGGTTCCAGGGGTAGTACTTGGAGTGCGCGGTAGCTCTGTGTTGTGTTTTGGTTTGTCTTTGGGAGGTCAAGAGTGGCAGTGTATATATGATGATGTACTTGGACTATGTTTATGAATGAATGTCGATGTATATATAATGTTGATGTTGTTCTTTGTTATTTATGAGGTTGTCTTGATTTTTTTATTGATTTTATAGTGGAGCAGTACTTGTGCTATCATAGCACATGCGCAGTGGACCTGCTATTTCTCTGCATTTCTCTAGTTCTCTCTCTCTCTCTCTCTCTCTCTCTCTCTCTCTCTCTCCCTCCCTCTCTCCCTCCCTCCCTCCCTCCCTCCCTCCCTCCCTCCCTCCCTCTCTCCTTTTTTCATTATTACGCCCGCCTCTCCGGGAACACCTGGGACGGATTCGTACTTCCGGGTATCCTGGGGAGCGGGGCGTGACACCCCACGGTACCCGCTAGATATTTTCCTTATCACATTTTGCAAACCTGTAAGAGAAAAAACCTTAAAAGTTTACAAACACCCTTGCCAATTGATGAGTGGATATTTCGTATGTTTCAGTGGGTTTATTCATGCATCACATCACACAAACCCTAATTTTATATGCCACTTTATCATATTTTCGTTCACGTTTACTCCTTGGGTGTTCGCATGCCTTTCAGGTTAAAATCCATCTTAAAGAAGCAAAATCGAGTCAAAGAAGTGAAAAGAAGAAACATGGCAAAGAAAAGAAATTAAAAGAAGAAGGAATCAAAGGAAACAAGTTCCACGCGACCGCATGGGATACCCCACGCAGCCACGTGGAAGGGAGCTAAGAAGGCCCAATGGAGCATCCAAGAAGCAATCGACATGACCGCATCGGACAGAGCAACAGATGGAGCAAAACTAGCTAAGGAATGCAGATTAATGCGATCGCGTGAGGCAAACGATGCGGAAATTTAAAAGGGTTGAGTTATGGGAAATTCAGATAGAATATCAACGCGACTATATAGATCACGATGGGACTGAGTCAATCGAGCTCTAAGGCCCCCAAAATCATTGATTGACACGATTAGAATAGCAACGACGCGATCACATCGATCGACCGCATCGATTCATGCCACATTGACGCGACTGCACCAAATCCAATTTCTGAAGCCCATTTTCAAGCCCAGCATGACCCAGATCGATGCGACCAGTGGATATTCCATGTGGTCATGTCGAGTCAGGTTTTCTGCGAACCCGCTAGGGTTTTATGTTCCTATTTAAAGCTCGAGGGCGCCGCTGGAGCAGGGGGCCAACCTTTGGAGGCATTTTCTTCCTCTTTTCAATTCTTTATAGTTTTAGGAGTAGGAATAGATTAGATTAGGTTTTACTTGGGTTTCCCCATCGAATGCAATTGTAATCTTGGATATTTCTGTATTGCAATGATTTAAGCTAAATATTTCTCTCTTTATTTTGTGTTTTCTTTCTATTTCATGCCTTTCCCATTAATTCTATTTATTATTCTCTATGTGTCTATATGTTTAGTGAGTAGATTTTAATCTAGGGCGTATGTTGATCTCTATTTTTGGATTTGAGCATGCATTAATGATTTATTAGGGTAATGCTTAGGAAGATTATTATCCATGTATATTGATCTCTTAGATTGATCGCCAACGGGAGGTGGGATTATTCTAGGGTTTCAATCCCTATGTGTGATTCAAGCTAATACGTCACCAACGGGAGTTGGGGAGTAATAAGAGCCTTCCTAGCATTGACCGAGTGTCTGTCCCTGAGAATGGCTAAAAAGTGGTTCGGAAATATTGTCTACTTAATGCACTCGTCGTGTGGCTACGTGCTACGGGAGTAGGTTTAGTCACATGAGGGGTAGTCGTGTCATAACATCACGAAAGTGGGGGGCATGAGATTACAAGAGGGAAGATCCCATCATGGCATTAGAGAAGTGGTGGTGGGTGATTTCCTCTAGGTCAGATAACCCATCCTTGGATGATGTGATAGCCATACAACGGGTTCATTCCCGTGTTCAATCCACATTAGAGTGAAACCTAACTCTAAAGCCTTTTTATTCTATTGCATTCTCCCTATTCCGAATAAACATTCACACGTAGCTAATCACAACATAGGGTTAACTAGTACTCAATTACCCAACGTCCCTACAGATGACCCGTTAGCGTTGTGATGACATCTATGTGCTTGCGGTTATAAATATTAAAGCTTATACCACCAATCATAAACCCCAATCTTAACACCATGAGATTAGACACCTCTCAAACCAAGAGCAACACCACCTGAACACTTGAGGTAAAACTTTGTAAGAGAAAGATAACAAACTCCTATATCCTTGAAGAATTGTGTATGTGGATACAATAGTGGCTAACAGAGAGTGATTTCTATTCTATCAAATTTGATCTTTGGCGAATAGAAATTAGGATTTATGACTTCTTTACACTCAAAAAAATATAAGAGATCAAAGGGTATTTTGGCCAAAGATGTATTTTTCTTCACTTCATTTATTGTGTGAATAATTGAGAAATATCCCTATTTATAGAGGGAAACGTTTATTAAAAGAGTCTACTAAAAATACTCATTCGAGTGTCTAGTTAACCGCTAGTTTATGAATGTTAACACCGCCAACCGTAACTTGATTAATTGAGTAGCAAGCCTATTGATTGACTAATGATTCTAAGAAGAATTGTGATGCAATGCATAGTTAGTCGACTAATTAGTCATATAATGAATGTTATTAGTCAACTAATAGCTTCTGTTAGTCGGCTAAACTGCGGTAGCCTAAGTTCCTAAAATATATTAGTTGCCTTATGGATTTTGTTGGTTAACTGGCTAAGAAACTAGGTATTGATACTCTGATACACTAGTCAACTAAAGCCATATATTGGTTTACTAGTAGGATAAATGCACAATTTTTAGTAGGAAACCTAGAGTTTTGAGGATTAATTTCAAGATAATTCTAAGAATTTTATCCTACGGTTTCATGTATGTGTAGGTGTATCTTCAAGGCTTTAACAATCATTTATATGAAAGAAACAAAATTATATCAAGCAATATAATTCACAATCGGTTTCATGTATGTGCAGGTACCGTTTCTCGTGCACAAGCGCCCCAGATAGCTTTAGTTCTGACCTCGGCTTACTACGACAACCTCGAACCTGTAAGTCACTCAAAATCTAACTTTAGAAATTTAGATAGTGTACTAGTATGAACTTAGGATATCACATATAGCCTCAGAATGGCTATTGACTTGAACAAACGACTAGAGACCTAATTAAATAGGAAACTGAACTTTTAGTCTCAGAACGACTATTAACTTGAGCATACGACATTGCCAACTTTCAACTTTGGTAGTTGTAGCATGCAACCATCTACTTGGGTAAACTGTGTACTAATGGAAATACCATATGCTTAAAGCATGTGATCAGCATCATAGTTAGACTTCTCTTTATCATCAATCCCTAACTTTCTGATTTTCAATAATAAAGTCAATCAATGATCCCGGTTTAACTATCATAGTGGAAAGGGAACTACTCTACTGTTTGTTAATATTATTGATGGAGCAGATGTGATAATTGGTACTCTTAATATTGGTACCACCCGGTGTCTAGTATCATTTGCATCCAAGTTTGGATCACCATGCTTGTGGGGATAGTGACCTGCTTGGCTAAACCTGAATGGCAGTGTATGTATGGTTCAATGTTAAAATTCCAATTATCATCAGTTTGCAAACATTGATTATAAATACGTTTAAATGAGTTACTTCAATATTTCATCGCATGTAAACTCGTATTTCACTTTGATAACTCCCTTGTATAGTTCACCCTTGCCTACCATGTCCTGATGCTTTTCACTTAAAAACTATGCATGAACTTTGGATACACTTATTGCACGACTGCTCGCGTTTAAATAGTTGCATCATCTGCTGCATGCCATCTATGACTCTGTGAATGCTAATGAATTATCGTATGGAACATTATGTGGTATATCTTGTGGTATATCTTGTGGAACATCATATAGTATATCTTGTGGAATATCTTGTGGAAAATCTTGTGGAACATCTTGTGGTAAATCTTGTGGAATAACGTGTGGAACATGTTGGGTTTTCTGGGTCCTTAGGGCTATAAATTCGACGTCCGGCCTAAGTCGGACGGATGACGAAAACAAAATTAGCATCGGAAAAATCAACTTCAAACAGTTTTAAGTTTAAGCCCTAAAGATATTAACCCTAGCCAAGATCTCTACTATCTCGGGGTTGGGTCCGACCAACCCCTAAGGATAGATCAAATCCCCCAAGCTGAACTCTTCCTCGTCCTCGAGGAAGACGAGTGAGAGTAGGAGCTCGGAGGGAGAAAATAGAGAGAAAGAGAGAAAAAGAAAACTCTATATCCTAGATCGCCCATCAGGGCCAACAAAGTCAAAAACGACACACCAAGCAAGCAAACACCAAATCACATCACTAAACTAAGGAATACGAGTCCAGACAAATGCTGTGGGCCCACGCAGTGAAGCGCGAGTGAGTGTGGTCGTGTGTTAGCAGAC
>JAULAV010002993.1:0-91629 GCA_030789695.1 Scilla litardierei | reverse complement strand
TTGATCGAACTTAAAACTAAATCCAGATCAGAACCCAACTTTTGGCTAATAATATATGTTGACAGATTTGTATATTGACCAATATACATCGAATCAGTCCAAGATGGGAACATATGATATTTTACGTCCTCCAAGATAGTCATCCGATACATATCATTATCCCTTCAAATTGTTTAATATTGTACATATCGAATAGCATAGAATTTTGATGCCCATGATCCTAAACTGGGCTTAAAGAAAATTCTTAGCTTCATTAAATAACCGAAAGAGCAAAAACAGCTTGAACCTCAGCCTTATTGGATCATTTTGCATCCATAAATATCAGAAGGGTTGATTTAAAAAAATAAAAACTGAGAGACGCTAGATGAGTATTTATATAACATTGTGCTCTTTGTTTTGGGGGGAGGGATATGCATATAACATTGAGCGGAACTTTATGTATAACATTTGCATCTACAGTGAAAAAGATATTCGCTACTACCTAAAATCAATAGGATTGTTTCCTTTAAGGGGGAATGACATGTATTTAAAAAATTAAAACAAAAAACGAGGTAATACAAGCTGATCTTCTATTTAAAAAAGTTACACCAAAAGAATAGGAAGCAACACAAAATTTACAAGAAGTTCAATAGGGAGCCCGATGCATTAGCAAGATCATTAGACGAGTGTGCCAAGGCAAATACCTCAACAGAGAATTTGCAACTGTGAAACAGAAGGTCAAACGCAGCTGGGGTGACTGTATCCTGCGATGAAGTTCAGTGAATCCACCATAACACACAGCAGCATAAGCCACTGCAACTTTGATATGAGTAGCAGGCTTAAGAAAGATGAGGCCATATCAGCGTTTCATTTTGCTCACAAGCTCTAATGGTGATCATCATTATTTTCATGCTTGCCACAGTATTAATGTCACAGCATTCACTTCTCACACCACCCTAACATGAAAAGAAATCAATATATATAAATAACAATCTACACCAAGATCTTTCTTTCTTTTATTCGTTTGTTTTCCTTCCTCCTTAAAAAGATGAAGGTAACGATCACAACTGTGTTTTTTAATTAACCAGAGAGAATAGAACAAAGCCACAAGATGGGACGAACCCCAGCAAGAATTTTATCCCAATTTGAAATGAAAACAAAATGGAGCCACAAAATCATTTTCATTAATGAAAGATTCACAATAATTATTCCACCTGTATAATTTCAGAGAGCATATTCTATATTCACGCCACCCTGATATGGAAAGAAATCAAGTACATAAATAACAACATACAGCCTAAATGACCTGAAGTTGTATTCCTCTAATTATAAACAATAAAACAATATACAACATGTCTTAGTTCTATATATTTTTTTTGTTTATTTGCCTTTTTGCGCAAAGAGGCCGGTTTTTTCAGTGTTTCTAAGAATGAAAGTTCACAAGGTCCTTCTCATTTGCCTCAAAAAAACATTGAAGAATCACGTGTTAAATTTTGGTGATTCAAGTCCTCCACACATCACACCGAGAGAGCTCAGGCAAGGGTTTCTTGACACTCGGCCGAGCTGGTGCCACAAGGCACATGCCAAGCTAGCACAAGAACACCTCAGCTGAGCGCTCTATCACTCAGGCCGAGCACTGTTAGCTCGGGCGAACAGTCTGAGCACTCGGCCGAGCAATTTTAATAGACAGATCATGTGTTAATTTGAACTGTTGCTCGGGCCGAGCAAGGAAGTCGCTCGACCGAGCGCTTTAGCATTTCAGAAGCGCCTGGCATGAAGATTGCTCAGGCGAGCACAGAACCAGCTCGGCCGAGTGATGCAGGGCCCACATCTTTATTTGGACGGGTCTGATGGGGTTTTCAGCCTCGTTTGAAGATCCCACTTAATCTAATGGTTGAGATTATTAGTGTAATGTTGAATTCAGATCTTTGTAATAGGAGAGCTTGAGCCGCCACCATAAAAGTTTTGTCGAGATATTCGGGCTTGGAGTTTGTTCTTGGAGTTTGAGCAATTTTCACATTGTCTCCCTGTTTTCTTCTTCATTGATTGAGTTCGTGAGGGCATGTTCATCTTGACAAGTTATTACTCACGTAAGCGAATGCAAGAGTGTAGTCCTTTGAAGATCTACCTGATAGTGGAATCATCTCTGAAGTTGCTAGATGTAGGTTGTGCACAACCGAACCAGTGTAAAACTCTTGTGTCTGTTGTCTGATTTATTTGTTGTTATTTCGTTTGTTGCTTTACTTTGCAAGATCGTAGGAAACTTATATGCCCTTCAAGGTTCCAACAGTGGAAGGAGATGCAGACGTTGGCTCTAGAAACACAAGTACCGGAGATTCAGCCAAGCTGTGGCATTATCGTTTGGGCCACCCGTGTGACAAGACCGTCGGTATACTTTGGAGCAAAAAAATGAATGATGCTGCGAATGAGAGCGTAGAGTTCTGTGAGTCTTGTGTGTATGGGAAAAGAAAAGGTGCAGTTCAACACGGGAAAGCACACTAGAAGGGGGTCGCTTGACTACGTACACACAAATGTATGGGCACCGTGCCCGGAGGCGTCAAAAGGAGGAGCTAGATACTTTGTCCTTTTCATAGATGACTACTCCTGCAAAGTTTGGATGTACTTGATGAAGACGAAGGACCATGCATTTGAGATCTTGAGTGAGTGAAAGACCATGGTTGAAAAGCAAACCGAAAGGCACATGAAGGTGCTGAGGTCCAATAATGGATGCAAGAACACCTCGAGAGAATTTAGGAATTTTTGCAAATTCCATGGAATCCGCCATCATTTTAGCACACCTGGAGATCCATAGTCAAATGGTGTTGTGGAGCAGATGAATCAGATGTTGTTGGTGTGAGTGCGATGCTTGAGGCACTCAGCCGTTTTGGGAAAGGAATTTTGGGGAGAGATTCTAACCACTACAGTGCATATCGTGAATGATTCGTTGTGAAAAGTGTATATTTATACCCCCTAACTATCCCCACCTTGTGCTAAAGATTAGACTTAATCTTGCTCTTTTGGGTATATACTCACTTTATGTTTTATATTAGAGCTTATTTGCATTCTTTGCATAAAACATCATGATATGGACTAATTTCTCATTCTCCTATTTTTAGGTACTCCTGGGAGTCTTGACGATTTTCCAGAACTTTATGGGATTTTTCAGGAGTTCCGAAGGGGAAAAATCAAGTAAATGGAGAAGTGAATTTGGAGCCAGGATAGTCGACTGTCCTTACAACAATAGTTGTTTGTCATCTTGAAGCCCCGCCTGGAGCGAACTAGAGTGCAACACAGGTACATGTAGAAGGATTGACAGTCGCTTGTACAACTGAGCAGTCGACTGTTCTTTCAACATCAGTCGACTGTTTTATCTCCTCCTGAAGGGCGAAAGAAATCCGACTTACTATCGATTTGACCACTGCTGCAGCAGGCGACAGAAGCACAAAAGACAGTTGCCTGTGTCATTCACAGTCGCATGTGCAATTCACAGCAGTCGCATACCTGACCAACGACAGGCGATTGACAATTGTTCGACAGTCGCTTGTCGCGGGTTTTTTCTGCCGAATCTGGGTTGCGAGAAATGGGTTTTTCTTAACCCAATTTCTCCATATTCACTGTGAGCCATTGGATGCTTCTTTGGAGGGTTAGAATGCAATCCCTTAGGGGTTTAAAACCCCTAAACTCTAATGTAATAGGGATCATTCGGCCAGTTACTATTTCATCGGGGGGTTTAGACCCCCATCTTCTTCCCCAAAGGCTAAGGCTAGGGCTGGAGGCCATTGGATCCCTTGGATGCTTCTTTGGAGGGTTAGAATGCAATCCCTTAGGGGTTTAAAACCCCTAAACTCTAATGTAATAGGGATCATTCGGCCAGTTACTGTTTCATTTGGGGTTTTAGACCCCCATCTTCTTCCCCAAAGGCTAAGGCTACGGCTGGAGGCCATTGGAGCTAGAAGAGCCTGGAGGAGCCACAAGGAAAGGGAAAGCTTGGTTTTCATGGCTTCGTTGTGATCTCTTCCCTTTTTCCTTGTTCCGTTCGAGCTCTATTATTTTGTAATGAATATTATTGAAAGATTGTTAAATAAAAGTGAGACCCATTTGATAGTTGTTTGATTTCTGGCTTGTAATGAATGTTTATTTGCTTTTCTTGAATGATTATCAAGTTTGTTTCATTATGAAGGCCAAGTGCCATTTGTGTGTGGATTGGGATTAACTAGGGTTGTGTGGTTGATTAGTAATTAGTCATCTCTTACATTTAATTGGCCTAGCATGCCTTGAAATGGATGCTAGTAGTGTTGATTGATGGGTTGTGCCCTAGGTTTCATTGAGTCATGCACTATCCTTGGCGGAGCCGTAAAACGGTGGTGTACCTTAAGGGTCACACCTACGTGCACGATCCGTGCATCCTATTGACACGGATGCAAGGATCGATTCGCGAGCTTAAGCTAGGCATTTCAACCCACTAATCAACTCATCAGTGAATCATGCATTACCTTTGGTGGGGCCGTAGAACGACGGTCTGCCTTAAGGGCATTACCTATGTGCATAACCTTGAATACCTTGAAATGGATGAGAGGATTGATTCATTTGGGTGAACCTATTACTAATTAACCCATAAACCTAACGACATCCCATTCCACACACTTCTCCTTGCTTGACTAGCTCCACACTTTGGTCTCCACCCTACCTACATTGGGTTTGACTCGACCGTATCACCATACACTTCCACTCACCACACTTGTTAGTTTAGTTGGTTGTACCAATACTTTTAGCATTCCTTAACCAATTGAGATTGTGATTGTGAAACGAATTGTCTCTGTGGATTCGACCCCGTACTCACGGGTTTATATTGCATTTGGCACTCCTTCTCTTGGGAGGCAAGCGTGTGCATCCTACTTGGATTGTGCACGTCCTGCGGTCAATCATTTGGTGCCGTTGCCGGTGACAACGGTTTTCGCATTCACATTTTTGGTTGATTTTGGACACTTTAGGTGTAGTACTTCCAGCTTAGTGTTGAGTCTTTTGATTGTTTATTTTATACTTTTTTGAGTCATTTTTCTTTCTTTCTTTCTTTTATTTTAAAAATCTTTTGTAAATAAAATTTTTCTCTTTTGGATTCATTTTCAAACTTTAGCGATGCTTATGTGGAGGATTCACAACTCCAACCGTTTTTTCACGGTATGGAGTTGAAAATCCTAATTCATTTATGCAAAAGTTTGAAAAATGGTGTAGAAAAGAGTTTGAGGATTTGTTTGATGAGAACATTTGTGTAGATTTTATTTATTTTAAAGTGTTTCCACATACTTTGAGAGATGATGCTAAGATTTGGTTTGATGCTTTTCCTCGAGATACTTTTTCTACTTGGCTTTCTTTTCAGACTAATTTCCTTCGAGCTTTCTTTCCTATTTATTACAGGAATCGGGTACAGATGCGCCAGGCATTTGAGCAACAAATGGCGAGCTTTGTCCAGTTTGACAGTGAGACCTACTGTCAGGTTTTGGAGATGTTTGATGGGTTAGTGCTTGGGTGTACATGTCATGCTTTCAGCGTAAATGATCTACTTCGGATTTTCTACACAGGGTTGCAGCCATCGATGCGAGACTTTGTGAAGATGAGCAGCAGTGGTGATTTCTTTGCCTACACGACCGATGATGCATGGTTATACCTGAGGGACCTTGCAGAGTGGGAGTGGATTGTGCCATCTGGTGAGCCGTCACTTGGATAAGAGGATGATGACCAGTCCCCGGTTCCACTTCAGGATTCAGAGTAGTAGGTCCAATGTTAGTTTGAGGAGCCGCCTTTGCGCTCTTTTTCTTACGACCCCATGGGGTATCTAGAAAGTAGGATATTAGGTTGCATGAGAGCCAGGTAGAGGACGTTGAGAGACTATATATTGAGGATCCGGAGGAGATGAATGATGGAGTGTGTGTCACCCACGTTGGAGACACGATGCAGTTTCGTTGGGTTGGTGGTGATGATGAGATGGAGATGTGTCCAGGCAAGAGTGAGATAGATGACGTCGGAGAGACTGAGTCACATTGCCTATCTGATCTACTACCACAACTGGAGGTGTGTGAACATCTTGGATGGATTGCTGAGATGGTTTACTATGGTGGTATTGAGGAGGATGAGTGCATGGGATGCAGCCTACAGACTATTTTGGAGCCCGAGCCCTCCTTCCTTACTGATTCAGTTCAGCAGCCATCACTTCAGACACCTCAGGACATGCATCAACTCATCATCCAGGACGATGATATTCAGGGTGGACCACAGAGTCCAAGGATGACTGCAAAGGCCGGTACCTTCGATGACGAGGATGCGGCTAGTGACAGTGACTGCGAGATGATCTACATTGAGCCTATGCTACCTTCTCCTGCACACTTGCCCCTGCAGCCATTTCACCCTCCTCCTAAGGAGTCGCATCAGACAGGCAATAGCATCGCCATTCAGGGACGTTCTCATCACACTTTTCCCTTCATTTCTGAATCTCAAGCTTTATTTCCATATATTTTAGATTCAGATTATCGTCATACATATTCATATCCTTATTTTTATTATGACGACCCTATTTGGACTTCCTTCATTGGAAGTCTTACTTATTTTCCTTGGATTGACATAGCTTGTCTCCTACAGGACACATGAGCATATTCTAGGGAGATGCTGGAAGCTGTGTTGCTAGGATCCAAGGTAGCTGGAGGAGCTTCGTTTCCAAAGCAGCTGGCTGAGGAATGAAATGATATGATAGAGAAGCTGTCTCCACCATTACATATTCGGGATCCACCTTTTGCTAAGGTGTATTCTTTCCTTTACTTAGTGTAAATAAAGTAAAATAAAAAAGTTAGTTTAGTTTGTTTTTGCATGTTTGCTTTAGTATGTGTGTTATCCTTCTAGCATCGTTGAATAATATCCAGTTTCACTTCAACCATTGAGGACAATGCTCATTTTTAGTTGGGGGGAGTGAACTATGAAGTTGGATGCTAGTTTTGGATAGTTTTGAAAAATTTTGATGTTAATAAAAAATTCTCATTCGTCATCATCATCATTCATTCATTTTAAGCATGTCTTTTTGTGCCTCCATCCTTGCCTCCATCACATTTCTTTTGCTTAGTCGTTACATGCTTAATGCCATGCAATTTTTTGGATTATTATTTTGGTATCAAATTTATGAATGTTTGATTGGCACGTTTTAATTTCTTTTCCATTTTGAAGTCAAATGTATGCCATGTATGAAACTATTTTATATGTTGTGATATTCTCTTTGAAATAATTTGGGAATAGTTTGGTGTAAGTGATTGCATGAATTGGGATGAATGGCTTAGTTTTTGATTGGATATGGTGTGGCCAATGGTTTATGTTTTGTTTTTCTCCTAAGGAGTGGGTGGATGAGTTGATAACTCATGTTTAGAATGAGAAAGAGAGATTTTATAAGTGAATGGTTTTTCTAATCAAATGAGTAGCCGGTGCCCCATGAAACAATGGGGATGACGCTAAAGATGAGATTTAAGAGATCATTCCATCCCTTTGCCTATATAGCGTCATCGCGTGTATGCAAGGTGGCAGTGTTTGCATTTCATAGCATTATTACGTGAATGCAAAACATAAACATAAACATACTAAAAACAAAAAGAATACAAAAAAGAGAGAAAAAGAAAAGAAAAAGAAAAAGTGAATGAATAAATAAAAAATAAGCAATATGAGTGATGCAATCTCATCTCCCACAACTTAGAAGAAATTTCTTTTGTTTTGGCTATTTCCTTAAATTTTGGAAACTATGACATTGTGATATATCCCAATAAGTGTGATACGGTGCTTATTGCTGGATCTGGATCCTAGCCTAGAGGGGGGGGGAATAGGCTTATAAAATAGTCCGTGCAACCCACGAACAAACTCACGCAGTTATAGCAGCAGCAGAGTAAATAAAATGCAGACACAGAGTACACAACAGATTTACCCTGGTTTGGTCGTCCCAACGACCTACTCTAGCCCTCAAAGCAGATACTAGTATTGAATAGCGCAATAGGTACAAAACCACAAGTTAGAGCACGCTCAGAGCACACTCTACGTCTCTACACTCGCCTGGCTCTCAGTACCCCACACACAGTGTTTCCTCTCACTATCAGTCCTAGTAATGCTTTCTACCAGCTAGTCCCAAACTAGCTGGGTCCCACTTGTCTAGCCCCAACCAGACAAGTCCCAAAATAGTCACAAAATATAGGTAAACTTTCCCCTACAGAGAACGTTACACTAAGACACGAATAAAAAGAGTTAAGGGTTTAGAAATGCTCAGTTTGTGTCCGTGTAGGTGTCTCTGTCAATCAGCACGTCGTCAGCTTCAATCTGACGCAAACAGTGTCCCGATTCAACTCCTGGATCGCAAATAGCACACTGGTCTGTGTGTAAAGAAGTTTCAGTTCAAACCAAATTAGTGGGCGGTCTGTGCGCAGAGTAGTTCCCTTAAATTATGCCACGTCAGCACGAATGATTTTTGCGTTTCATTTTCGATTTCATGCGGGTGAAGTTTCCACTTCAACACAGAACTCAGCTTTGTTTCACCTCACGTCGACGACTTCAACCTCCGGTGCTTCGACTTCAAGTGGCAGTGATGAATCCCTCAGGGAGTGGTGATGATGGCACGTTGGATGATGGAAACCTGATGCGGCGTCGACTCAGCTGCACTTGGCAGCGTCTGCTTCTCGCCGTCGAGGGCTCGATGGAGCGTGGCAGCGGCAACAACAGCTTCTCCGATGGAAGCAGTGATCTCTCCTCCGATGTGCGATCTTCGACGGCAGCTGTGCTCCACAGCGACGAAGATCTACAGGCGGCAGCAACATCTTCGCGGCGTTCTTCGACGACGGCCGCAACTTCTCCAGCGTCGACTTCAAGCACTTCTTCACGGCAGCGGAGGTCTTCGGATGATTCAACTTCGACGCCATCTTCTTCAAACGGTAATAGAGGCAGCGTCGACTTCGACGGTGAAGTCCTTCGACGGAAACTTCGACGTGATCCTCGATTAGCAGCGGAGATGGAGGCGAGTGCTTCGATCACCTCTCGGAGAGATCTCTCCACCATCTTCGCGTGGGTCTCCGACTGCAGCAAGACTTTGACGCCGTTGGGTTTCTCCGATGATGGTGCTTACATGGGTGCTTTTGGCTTGGAGAGTTTTGCAAACACAGATCTTGCGGCCTTTTGGATCGCGGGCGAGGTCGTGGGTTTAAGGAGATGTTTGCGTGAACGTCTCTTGGCCTTGGGAGATGACTCGAGGATGATGAGGATTTTGCATGATATGTATGAGTAATAGAAGAGGACTTTTTGATGCTCTAGGCTTTTGAAGAATTTTATGAAGCTTGGAGTAGTACGGGTTCTCAATGGTGCTTGCACAAAAATAGGCTATAGCCAATGGATGGTTTGGCTTTTGAGACTTGTGATCTGCACACCTAGGGAGCAATAGGACGAAGGCTTTTATAGCTAGCCCCCTAGGGTTTCAGATATGGCCGACTTGTTAGCCGCACAATTTGCTTTCTCCTTTCCTTTGGTTTGCCGTCACAATTCTCCTCTTGACACAAGATTATAAATAGGATGAGTACTAGGGTTTTGTGCAAGAGAGAATCCCAAGAGTATATGAATTGGGAATTTTAAAAATGATTTGGTTCTATCACTTTGCACCATAGATAGGAGATTTGATTTGATCAAGTTGGTGTTTGAATAGGAGAAGGATATGAGTCAATCTTTCTAATTTATTTGGCCAAATCTCTCCTCCATTGACCAAGTCCAAATTTGCTCTCCATTGACCAAGTCCAACTACTTTGAACACACACTTCATTTCTCTCCTAAGATGCTATATGAATAGCATCTCCATCAAATCGTGAAAGATATATCGTTTCGCCTTTCCTAAAACACACTTAGCACACACGTCAGATATAACGACACGTTTGTCATCATCAAACCAAGATCCTAGATCGTTGCTTCCAACAATTTCCCCCTTTTGGTGATGACAAACACATAAAAGATTTGAGCAATAGATGGGTGTGTAAAGTGTGTTGAAGGGTGTAATGCAATATGATGTATGGATGTGTCATTCAAGCTTTACAACGCATGCACAAAAAATAATTTATATAGTGAATATAAAAGCATGCTCTCCCTTCTCTCAAGCTCTCCCTTCAACATTATTTTTCATGCTCCCCCTTCAACAAATAATACCGACATCAAATCTCCCCCTTCAACAAATAATATCTGTCAAATCTTTCTTTTCTTTCTTTCTCCCCCTTTGTAATCACCAAAAGTGGATTAATGAAGTCACAAAAGTATTCCATGCAAAAATAAACCATTATTAAATGTAGTGTGCAATTTGCATGAGTTTTCCACAAAATAGACAATCCAAGCTCATAGGATTTCATAACAAGACTTCTCCACCTTAGTGTGAGTGTAGTGATATAGACAATAAAGTACAAGAGGAGATTCAATTTCAGAAAATCAACCAAATCAATCCACATTTTCCAATTTTTCATGATTATAACTAGGATTGATTTTTCCACCTCATCAAACATGAGTTCAAGTTACCAAACCCCAAAACATAGCCTAAAAGGACTTTTAAATGTGGGGTGGCATTGCTTGACGAGTTATATACACCAACGCTAATGATTACACATATAGCATAAGTTGGATACTCGTAGGTTGTGTATTAGCCATGAAGTGTATCCATTTGTCATACGGAGCAATTTTCATTTTTTTGAGTTGCAATTCTTTTGTGCTCAATTTTAATTCATGGCTAAACACTTCATATACCTTAGAAAATTTAGAAATTAATCATTCCTGCATTCACTTTCCATTATTCTTCAAAAGAATCTCCAAAAGCACTAAAAAGTCAATTATCGTGAAAGTGCAAATGTAGGTGTAGAAGTCAAGTTTAAAACTTATGAGACATGCCATGGCTATTAAAAAGAATAACATCATGTTCATGTAGCAACAACAATAATGAATTGACTTCTACAAGGGATAGATTTGATCATTCATACAATACCACTTAGGATAAAACATAAAGGGTATTCTTTTAAGCCCAAATTTTTTTTAATTTTTGGTTTTTCAATTTTTTTTCAGAAATAAAAACATTAAAAATCATGCAAGAAAGCACACAAAACAAAATAAAAATAAGCACACAAAACAATCTATGATGCAATGAAATGCAAAGAGGGATAAAAATTATACCTTCTCGTCGCTATTTGACGAAGGAGCTGAAAGAATGAGACATTGAAAAATTTGCTCCTCGCCAAATCTCCACCTTACCTACATGAAAGGTGTTAAGTGTGACCTTGGAATCCAACAAGGTCCACTAGTGTTAGCCATTATTGTTTTAGGAACCCACACTTGTTTAAACTTGATATTTGTGTTCCTAAATTTACAATAATATGAAGTGTGGCCTACACTATCACAAGTAAAGAACTTTGCATATTTGTTCTTTGCAATAGATGGTACATTGTGGAATTTCTTGAATTTTTGCTTTTCAACGTTTTTTAGACCAAAACCAAGTCCTGTTCTATTATTGCCATATAATTGATTCTCTAAAATAGTGTCCAACGATTGTTTTCCCATAGAGAATTTCTTAATGGCCACTTCAAGATGAGAGACTTTGATTTTTAATTGTTTATTTTCTTCCACAAGCATCGTGCATTTACTAACAAAAGCCAACTTGTTTTCTTTTTCCCTCTTTTCATATTCAATTGTTTTCTTCTTAAGATCATTATCTAGCATGCAAAATTTATTCTTAAGCTCTCTTATTTCATATTCTTTTTCAGCTTCGAGCTTCATTAAATCTTGTTTAAGCATTCTATTTTGGTTTAATAATGAGGAACGAGAAATACAAGGAGCATTTTCATCAAAGCTTGCTTTTTCCTTCTTCATGATTTCAATAGTAGACTTACATGCATTAAGTTCAATTTTAAGTTTTTCATTCTCTTTAAACACCTTATCATCTCTAACTTGCATGTCATAGTTCTGATTTTGGAGACATTCAATAGTGAACTTATGATCTACTATTTGATTTTGCATTTCTTTACAAATTTTAAGAAGTTCAACTTTGCTACCTGACGGTGTCTCATCTTGGATGCCCATCAAAGCCATGCAAGAATGGGCTTCATATTCCTCCTCGCTTTCAGCTTCGCTATCCATATCCCATGTAATACCTTCGCTTTTCCTTTTCCTTTAGCAAGCTGAGCAGTTTCATTTGGGCAATCCTTCATCAGATGTCCTCTTCCCCTGCATTTAAAACATTGCATTCTATCAGTAGATTTCTGATCATTAAATTGCTTGGA
Organism: Scilla litardierei; assembly: GCA_030789695.1. NCBI lineage: Eukaryota > Viridiplantae > Streptophyta > Magnoliopsida > Asparagales > Asparagaceae > Scilla > Scilla litardierei. The sequence continues at coordinate 79,345 of JAULAV010002993.1, read as the reverse complement.
AGAATTATTAAAGTCAGAACGATTAAACCTGGGTGCCATTTCATTTCTCCCATGCTTGGTCTTGATGAACTTTCTGAAGTTTCTCACCATTAGCGCTATGTCGTCATCATCATCCTCTTCTTCGCTAGCTTTCAAAGCAAGGGGCTTTATGGCTTTCTCTTTCTCCTCAGGTTCTCTCTTGATTCAACATTTTGCAGTTCCAACTCATTGGACATCAAATTACCAATAAGGTCCTCCACCTTCAATTGAGACAATACCTTTGCTTCCTGGATGGCGGTGACCTTTGGTCTGAAAGAGCTTGGCAATGCTCTTAGGATCTTCCTAACTTGATCGAGGCTATCATATGGCTTTCCAAGCGAGCTAGACTTGTAGACTATGTCGGTGAACCTCGCATACATCTCTGATATGCTCTCTGATGGTGGCATACGAAATCCCTCGAACTCTACACTCAAAAGAGACAGTCTAGACTCCTTTACCTGTGACGTTCCCTCGTGCGTCACCTCAAAAGTATGCCATATTTCCTGTGCAATTAAACAATGTGAGATTCTATTATATTCAGATTTATCAAGTGCACAAATGAGAGCATTCATAGCTTTAGCATTTAAAGAATAAGATTTCCAATCATTATCATCCCATTTGTCATTTGGTTTTTCAATCTCAACATTTTCTACTTTAATTACAGGCAGTTTATATCCTTTTTCAATTATTTGCCAAGCCTTGTAATCTACAGAAATGAGGTAAATTTTCATTCGATTTTTCCAATATGCATAATCACCTCCATTAAATCTAGGGGACGGGAAACAGACTGACCCTCAGTAAAAGCACTATACATATGGTTATTCATGGTCAAACCTAGGCTAGATCCTAAAACCTGCTCTGATACCACTTATTGGATCTGGATCCTAGCTTAGAGGGGGGGGGGGGGGGGGGGTGAATAGGCTTATAAAATAATTCGTGCAACCCACGAACAAACTCACGCAGTTATAGCAGCAGCAGAGTAAATAAAATGCAGACACACAGTACACAGCAGATTTACCCTGGTTCGGTCGTCCCAACGACCTACTCCAGCCCCCAAAGCAGATACTAGTATTGAATAGCGCAATAGGTACAAAACCACCAGTTAGAGCACGCTCAGAGCACCATCTACGTCTCTACACTCGCCAGGCTCTCAGGACCCCACACACAGTGTTTCCTCTCACTATCAGTCCTAGTAATGCTTTCTACCAGCTAGTCCCAAACTAGCTGGGTCCCACTTGTCTAGCCCCAACCAGACAAGTCCCAAAATAGTCACAAAATATAGGTAAATTTTCCCCTACAAAGAACGTTACACTAAGACATGAATAAAAAGAGTTAAGGGTTTAGAAATGCTCAGTTTGTATCAGTGTAGGCGTCTCTGTCAATCAGCACGTCGTCAGCTTCAATCTCACGCAAACGGTGTCCCGATTCAACTCCTGGATCGCAAATAGCACACTGGTCTGTGTGTAAAGAAGTTTCAGTTCAAACCAATTTAGTGGGCGGTCTGTGCGTAGAGTAGTTCCCTTAAATTATGCCACGTCAGCACGAATGATTTTTGCGTTTCATTTTCGATTTCGTGCGGGTGAGGTTTCCACGTCAGCACGGAACTCAGCTTCGTTTCACCTCACTTCGGCAACTTCAACCTCCGGTGCTTCGACTTCAAGTGGCAGTGATGAATCCCTCAGGGAGCGGTGATGATGGCACGTTGGATGATGGCAACCTGATGCGGCGTCGACTCAGCTGCACTTGGCAGCGTCTCCTTCTCGCCGTCGAGGGCTCGACGGAGCGTGGCAGCGGCAACGACAGCTTCTCCGATGGAAGTAGCGATCTCTCCTCCGACGTGCGAGCTTCGACAGCAGTTGTGCTCTACGGCGACGAAGATCTACAGGCGGCAACAACTTCTTCGCGGCGTTCTTCGACGACGGTGGCAGCTTCTCCAGCGTCGACTTCAAGCACTTCTTCACGGTGACGGAGGTCTTCGGATGATTCAACTTCGACGCCGTCTTCTTCGAACGGCAATAGAGGCAGCGTCAACTTCGGCGACGAAGTCCTTCGACGGAAACTTCGACGTGATCCTCGATCAGCAGCGGAGATGGCGGCGAGTGCTTCGATCACCTCTCGGAGAGATCTCTCCGCCAGCTTTGCGTGGGTCTCCGACTGCGGCAAGACTTTGACGCCGATGGGTTTCTCCGATGATGGTGCTTACGTGGGTGCTTTTGGCTTGGAGATTTTTGCAAACACAGATCTTGCGGCCTTTTGGATCGCAGGCGAGGTCTTGGGTTTAAGGAGATGTTTGCGTGAACATCTCTTGGCCTTGGGAGATGACTCAAGGATGATGAGGATTTTGCGTGATATGTATGAGTAATAGAAGAGGACTTTTTGATGCTCTAGGCTTTTGAAGAATTTTATGAAGCTTGGAGTTGTACGGGTTCTCAATGGTGCTTGCACAAAAATAGGCTATAGCCGATGGATGGTTTGGCTTTTGAGACTTGTTATCTGCACACCTAGGGAGCGATAGGACGAAGGCTTTTATAGCTAGCCCTCTAGGGTTTCAGATATGGCCGACTTGTTAGCCGCACACTTTGCTTTCTCCTTTCCTTTGGTTTGCCGTCACAATTCTCCTCTTGACACAAGATTATAAATAGAATGAGTACTAGGGTTTTGTGCAAGAGAGAATCCCTAGAGTATATGAATTGGGAATTTCAATAATGATTTGGTTCTATCACTTTGCACCATAGATAGGAGATTTGATTTGATCAATTTGGTGTTTGAATAGGAGAAGGATAGGAGTCAATCTTTCTAATTTATTTGGCCAAATCTCTCCTCCATTGACCAAGTCCAAATTTGCTCTCCATTGACCAAGTCCAACTACTTTGAACACACACTTCATTTCTATCCTAAGATGCTATATGAATAGCATCTCCATCAAATCGTGAAAGATATATCGTTTCGCCTTTCCTGAAACACACTTAGTACACACGTCAGATATAACGACACGTTTGTCATCATCAAACCAAGATACTAGATCGTTGCTTTCAACACTTATTACCATACTTTTCTTTGAAATGGATTGAGGAGAATGTCATTTGTTGTTTACTTTCATACATTGTGTATATTGGCTTTGAAATCATTTGAAAATAACATGTGGAGTACGCCATGATGATATTTTGAGTTTGGTGCATGTTTTCCATTTAGTCCTAATTTATCGCATATTTTGCTATGGACTAGCAAAATGCTAGCTGGGGGGTGTAATTCATAGTGAAAAGTGTATATTTTTACCCCCTAATTACTCCCACTTTGTGCTAAATGTTAGGCTTAATCTTGCTCTTTTGGGTATATACTCACTTTATGTTTCATATTAGAGCATATTTGCATTCTTTTCACAAAACATCATTAATGGACTAATTTCGCCTTCTCCTATTTTTCAGGTACTCCTGGGAGTCTTGGGGATTTTCCCGAATTTTCTGGAATTTTTCAGGAGTCTTGAAGGGGACAAAAATCAAGTAAATGGAGAATTGAATCTGGAGCCAGGATAGTCAACTATCCTTACAACGACAGTTATCTGTCATCTCGAAGCCCCTCCTGGAGCAAACTAGAGTACAACATAGGTACATGTAGAAGGATTAACAATCGCCTGTACAACTGAGCAGTCGACCGTTCTTTCAACAGCAGTCGACTATTTTATCTCCTCCCGAAGGGCAAAAGAAATCCGACTTACTGTCGATTTGACCACGGCTGTAGTAGGCGACTGAAGTACAAAAGACAGTCACCTGTTTTATTCACAGTCGCCTGTGTAATTCACATCAGTCGCTTGCCTGACCAACGACATGCGACTGACAATTGTTCGACAGTCGCCTGTCGCGGGTTTTTTCTGTCGAATCTGGGTTGTGAGAAACGGGTTTTTCTTAACCCAATTTCTCCATATTCGCTGTAAGCCCTTGGATGCTTCTTTGGAGGGTTAGAATGCAATCCCTTAGGGGTTTAAACCCCCTAAACTCTGATGTAATAGGGATCATTCGGCCAGTTACTGTTTCATTAGGGATTTTAGACCCCCATCTTCTTCCCCAAATGCTAGGCCTAGGGCTGGAGGCCATTGGAGCTAAGAGAGCCTGGAGGAGCCTCAAGGAAAGGGAAAGCTTGGTTTTCAGGGCTTCTTAGTGATCTCTTCCCTTTTTCCTTGTACCTTTCGAGCTCTATTTTTTTGTAGTGAATATTTTTGAATGATTGTTGAATGAGAGTGGGACCTATTTGATCGTTGTTTGATTTCTGGCTTATAATGAATGTTTATTTGCTTTTCTTGAATGATTATCAAGTTTCTTTCATTATGAAGGCCTAGAGCCATTTTCGTGTGGATTGGGATTAACTAGGGTTGTGTGGTTGATTAGTAATTAGTCATCTCTAACATTTAATTGGTCTAGCATGCCTTGAAATGGATGCTAGTAGTGTTGATTGATGGGTTGTGCCCTAGGGTTCATTGAGTCGTGCACTACCCTTGGCGGGGCCGTAGAACGGTGGTGTACCTTAAGGGTCACACCAATGTGCACAATCCATGCATTCTATTGACACAGATGCAAGGATCGATTCACGAGCTTAAGTAAGGGATTTCAAACCACTAATCAACACATCAATGAATCGTGTATTACCCTTGGTGGGGCTGTAGAACGGCGGTGTGCCTAAGGGTATTACCTATGTGCACAACCCCGCATACCTTGAAATGGATACGACGTTGATTCATTTGGGATGTACCTATTACTAATCAACCCATAAACCTAACCACATCCCATTCCACACACTTCTCCTTGCTTGACTAGCTCCACACTTTGGTATCCTCCCTACCTAGCTTGGGTTTGGCTCAACCGTATCACCCCACACTTCCACTCACCATACTTGTTAGTTTAGTTGGTTCTACCAACACTTTTAGCATTTCTTAACCAATTGAGATTGTGATTGTGAAACGAATTGTCTCTGTGGATTCGACCCGTACTCACAGGTTTATGTTGCATTTGACACCTTCTCTTGGGAGGTGAGCATGTGCATCCTACTTGGATTGTGCACGCCCCACGGTCAATCAGTGAACAGAGTTCCATCAGTGGAAATTGGTTACAAAATTCCTGAAGAAATTGGAGTGGAGATGCTGGAGACTATTCATACTTATGCATAGTCGGTTGCTCGGCATTTGTATACGAGAGGGGCAACAAGTTGGATCCAAGAACAAAGAAGTGTATCTTTCTTGGATATGGCCACGGTGTCAATGTATATCGCTTATGGGATCCAGATGGATAAAAAGTAATTTTGAGCAGGCATGTTACTTTTGATGAGGATGCGATGCTCAGGGCGGAGAATTCTCACTTAGAAGGGGACACATCACAGGAGAAGATTTTAACTGATATAGTCAACCTTTCAGTCCAGCCCACTCAGCGACCAGTTAAAGAGTTAATGGTCGACGTCCTAGTTGAAGGACATGATGATGTCCATGTTGAGGACCGTGAGCAGACACCTGATCCATCTCAGGTACACATTGACACTAATGCAGGTGATGAAGGAACGCAGAAATCAAAGAGGACGAAGAAGGCGCCCGAAAGATTTAGAACATGGGACTGCGGGCTTTTCTTGAGATGACATGGCGTCATTTGCACTCAACTTGGAGCATGAGGAGCCGGCGACATATGGTAAAGCTATAGACTCAGGAGATGCCGCTTAGTGGCAAGGAGCTATGGAGGAGAAGATGGAGTCGCTCTACCACAATGATAATTGGGAGTTGGTGCCATTACCTAGTAAGAAGCATGCCATTGGATGTCGTTGGATATATAAGGTAAAATAAATCTCAACCCAAGATGGTAATGATGTCAGATACAAGGCGAGACTGGTGGCCAAGGGTTTTATGCAAATGAAAGGAGAAGACTACATTGAGATATTATCACCTGTTGTGCGGCAAACACATCCATTCATGTGTTGTTGGCACTAGTGGTAAGTATGGACATGTAGTTGGAGCAACTCGACGTAAAGACCACCTTTCTGCACAAAGATCTTGATGAAGAGATATACATGCATCAGCCATCGGGGTTCGTAATTGAAGGAAAAGAAAACTTGATCTGTTTAATAAAGAAATCCTTGTACGAGTTGAAGCAGTCACCCAGGCAGTGGTACAAGCGATTCGACAGCTTCATGATGGGAATAGGTTTTGAGAGGAGCATCAAGGAATCGTGTGTGTATGTGCGCACACTAGAGAATGGCGTGAAGATTTATTTGCTGCTCTACGTGGACGACATGATTATTACTTCCAGTAGCATGTTTTAGGTGAAGAAGCTGAAGACGAAGCTGGGGCAAGAGTTCGATATGAAGGACTTGGGGCCCGCAAAGAAGATTCTTGGAATGAATATTTTCCGAGATAGAAAGCGACATGAGCTAAGGTTATCACAGCAGGGGTATGTTCAGAAGGCGTTGATCCGTTTTGGGATAGAGAGTGCAAAGTCCGTGACAACACTGTTTGGAGCTCATTTTCAGCTGTCTACAACACAGTCACTGAGCACCGTGGATGAGAAGAAGTATATGTCTCAGGTGCCATATGCGAGTGCAGTTGCGAGTTTGATGTACGCGATGGTATGCACGCGTCCAGATATTGCATAGGCCATGGGAGTAGTTAGCAGGTATATGGAGAACCCATGCAAGAAGCATTTGCAGGCAGTGAAGTTGATTCTGAGGTATCTGCGAGGCACCGCTAATGTCGGGATTCTCTACAAGAGAGGAGACGAAAAAGTGCTGACGGGATATTGCGACAGTGACTACACAGGAGATAGGGACATGCGGCAATCTACCACGGGGTACGTGTTCACATTAGGCACTGCTGCGGTATCGTGGAGATCGGTCCTACCGTCGGTGGTAGCGTTATTAACCATAGAGGCCGAGTTGATCACAGCGGTGGAAGTTGTGAAGGAGGCCAAATATTTGACAAGTCTACTGAGAGACTTATGGTGCTGCAGAGTTTGTTATGAGTGTCGATGTGTTCATATTTTCTACCTTTTTCATATCATCATGACATCTCATTACATGCCATTTTCGTATCCAAATCCCATATTTTCCTACGATATTGCATTCCTGACGCTATATTTGAGTTTCGTTGTGGTTTATGAGTTTTCAGGGATTTTGGAGCGATTTGGGACCCGATCTGGGTATGTCCACATCTGACACATCCGTGAGATCGTTGGCAAAGCTCTACAGGAGTTCGCCATGTTTTGGGAGCCATGGAAGGAGTGGAGGAGAGAGCAGGAGGGAGAGAGGAGCTTCAGCAGCTTCAGCAAGGAATTCCCAGACGAATCGACCGAGCAGGGTAGCTGCTCGGTCGAGCAAATGCAAATGCGAAAGAGGAGCTGATATGGGGATTACTCGGACCGAGCAGTTCATCTGCTCGGTCGAGCAGCCATTCATCCCGAAGCCCACGTACGGCCCGAGCAACTTTTCAGCGACCGAGTCAGCTCTCTGCTCAGACCGAGCAGAGCTGACTTGGCCCGCGCAGACAGAGTAACGATTTTGAAGATTTTCGATTTAATGTAGTGCTCCGTCGAGCAGAACAGCTGCTCGGCCCCGAGCGACCGACCGAGCAACGCATTGCTCGACCGAGTCACCTACTCGGTAAACAATGCTGAGGCTATTTTTGGAAACATTTTTTGGGAGCGGCTGTTGCGCGATTTGGGGTGTGTGAAGGTTGGCAGCTGTGACATCGTTTTGGGATGATTCATTTTTGAGTTTTTGAATACGTTTTTGGGAGAGGAGATTAGGGAGCGAATTCTTGTTAAGTTAGCGATTAATTTTCGTTGAAGAATATTGGATCGAAATTGATTGGAAGCTTATTTTTGTTCTTCACACGCTCTTGGAATCTCGGCTTTTTCTTTGGATCTATTAATCACAATTTTTCCATATCTCTCGCTGTAAGTTCTCAATTTTTATTCTATGAATTTGTTATGATGTCTTCACCTCTAAAAGTTGCGTTTTTATTCGTTAATATTGCTATGAGTGAGTAGTCCTTTCTAGGGTTGATGGGTTAGCCCTAAGATCCTAGGGGGAAGACGTAGATCTGGTTCCCTAGGTTGAATTAGGAATTTAGGAGAATATTTCGGTTGATCCTACCGTATCCCTAGATAACCCGTACTGAGATCATGCCCACGGTCTGTGGAATTGATGTGCTTAAGGGGTATCTTTAGGATTCAAATAGGGAAATCAGTGGATTCAACCAAGGCCCGTTACCATGCCTGACTCGTACCTTGAGGGATCCATCGACGAACTATACCGTTACGTTGACGGCTACCGCCATTGCGTCAACGAGAGCCACCAAAATACCTCACAATTCTAACTCACGAGAGTGGTACGAATTGGGAGATTAATCCCCTAACCCTAACGCGACGTAAGGATTCTATCCCAACATTGATCCCCGACGGTCTTAACAGTGATCCCTAACGCGCTAGTCCTTTTTATTGTTAAAACAACAACAACACCCCATCCAATTCCTTCAAACTGATTGCTATCTCACTTCAAGATATAGAAGTAAACTGAGAACCCAAATACACTATCACCGTCCATGTGGGATTCGATATCTTTTGTATTACAACTTAACACCGTCCGCTTGCAGATTGAGCCCGAAATTGACATCTAGGGGCCATACCATGCCTGGCGATCGTGACACCTCCGGATGGAATCTAGGTGCAAGTTTCGGGTGCGTCAAGTTTTTGACGTCATTGCCGAGAATGGTAATAGTGTTATCTCAGTTTATTTTTATTTTGAGAAGTTTGCTAGCATTCTAATTATTCCTTATCTTTCCACCATTTTTATTCTTTTATTTATTACTGTGCTACTGATGGTATTTGTCTAGTTGTTTTGGTGCATGAACACTCGCTTCGGGGGATCTACTAGAGAATTATTATTCGATCCCGAGATCGAGAAAATGACGAGGGCCTTGAGGGCCTCAAGTAGAAGTTCATCTCCCTCCGCTCAGATGGCAGACAATACCCCTCCTCCTCCCCACACCGGGTCCATCATGGATTATATGAAGCCGACATTTGGAAACAACTCATCTATTCTTAGATCGCAACTGGTGGCGGTGAGCTTTGAGCTGAAGACGAGGCTCATTAATTTGATGCAACAGGATCCCTTTCACAGGCATCCTCATGAGAACCACAACCACCATATTGAAGCCTTCCTTGTGAAGTGTGACACGTTCAAGGCTAAGGACGTGAGTGATGATGCTGTGAAGCTACGGCTTTTCCCGTTCACTTTGAGGGATAAAGCCTCGTATTGGCTACATGCACATCCTCCCAATCATTTCACCACATAGGAGAAGCTGGCACTTGCCTTCATGGATAAATTCTATCCACCTTCGAAGACAGTACAGATCCAGGGAGCAATCTCAAATTTCAAACAGCTCCCGCAAGAATCGCTTTATGAGGCATGGGAGAGGTTCAAGGACCTCCAACATCAATGTCCTCACCACATGATCCAGCCTTAGGATTTGGTGCAGAGTTTTTATAACAGGCTGCAGCCCAGCACCAAGATGATTATAGATGCTGATGCACAAGGTGCTTTGCTTGACAAGTCTCATGAGGAAGCTATAGACCTACTGTAGCACATGGAAGCCAATAATTAGCGATGGAATGAAGAACGGACCATTGTGACCCGGACCCCCCGAGGTCAAAGCTGCCAGCAATCTGGATTCTCATATTGAGACCTTATGCAAACAAGTGGCCCGGATTGAACAGCGCTTGGATTCCATCCCTGCATCCACCAGCGCATCTACTTATCATCCTGTAGAGGATTATGCAGAGCACAGTTACATTCCTGGTGAAGCACAATATGATGGTGCTGAATTGTCAGAATCTGTGCAGTACGTCCAAGGAGAGGGACGGAATCAATGGCAGCACCCAGCTGCTAGGAATCATCCGGGATTTTCTTATGGAAACCCAAGTGGAGGGATGCAACCTCCACAATTTCAGAGACCGCCACCCCCTCCTCAGCAACAACATGGGCAGCCACAGAGTCAGCAACAGAGTGGGTTTAGGCCAGCTGGGCCTTACCAACCGCCGGGTTATCAATTCAATCGGCCACCTCAGCAGGGCTATGCACCAAACCCACCTCGGTCCAATCTGGAGGCTACATTGGAGACTTTTATAAGCGGTCAATCTCGGTTCAACCAGGACACTTCCACCCAGTTCAAGGGCATAAACACTATACTAGATGAACTAAGGGGCCAGATGTCCCAGCTTTTGAAGAACCAAGGGAGGTTGCCCTCGCAACCAGAGCCAAATCCGAGGGACCAAGCAAATGTTGTGGTTTCTATCACCACACGTGGTGGACGGGTGACTGACCCTGTCATGATCCCGGTTTTGAACAAGGAGAGAAACATCGTTGAAGAAGCCATTGATGACGGTGATAAATAAAATGCTACTGAAGAGCCTACGAATAATGAGGAGAAGGAGGATCCACCACCTATCACGCCTACTACAACACCTCCTCATGTTGATGCTGCAAAGAACAAAGCTAGCCATCCTCCCCTGCCATATCCACAGAGGCTAGCCCTGACTAAGATGGAGAAGAAATACTCCAAAGTCACGGAGTTGCTAAAGGGAATCCAGTTGAATATCCTGTTCATGGATGCTATCACCAAGATCCCCATCTATGCTAAATTTCTAAAGGATCTGATCACAGGGTAGAGAAAGCCTGAAGAAATAAAGCTCATGGAGGACTCCACCTCCGTTATAAAGAATCATCTCCCCAGAAAGCTACCGGATTCGGGGAGCTTCACCGTTTCATGCTCCATTGGAGGGATGCCCATCAGCAGAGCTTTGGTTGATCTAGGGGCTAGCATCAGTTTGATGTCCCTCTCTATATTTGAGAGATTGCAGTCCGGAAGCGAACTAGAGCCGACAAATATGTCCATCCAGCTGGTAGACCATTCAATCACTTACCCGGTGGGCATAGCCTGGGATGTCATTCTCCAGATACCCCTTGGGTTATATTTTTCCGTTGACTTCGTCATCATGAACATGCCCGAAGGAGGAAGCTCCCAGCTTATACTTGGCTGGCCCTTTATGGCGATGGCCGGTATTTTAATTGATGTTCGAGAGGGGACGCTTTCGCTGAACGTGGGAAACATTGAATCTAAATTTAGGCTGCAGAAGCCAATGAGAGAGCGTGCTCATGAGGAAGGGGTATGCTATTTGGAGCTCCTGGAGGATGAAGCTATAGAAGATTTCACTTTTGAGGGGGTCACGAAGGACCCCGTGAAAACAGGAATTGACGATGACGGCGACCCCACCTACCACAAAGCGGTCGCCGCCTACACCCGAGTGTTGGATGAGGAACTTTCAATTCATTCTCCGGATCGTAAAGAACTAGAAGCCATGGGCCACGCAAGAGAGAAGCTTGAAGTGGACGGATACCAAGTACCGCCGGATTGCACCATTGGAAAAAACGACGCGCGACTTCCACGCGCGCCAAACGACAATTGATAAATCAAAGGGAGTCGAGCTCATGACTAAAAACGAGCGCTTATTGGGAGGCAACCCAATCTCTTAGACTTCGGATTTTCTTTTTCAATTTCTTATTTTTTTCATTTCTTTGAGAAAACCAAACAAAAACGTTGTTTATTTCACGAAAAAACTATAAAACCACAAAAATTTGATTAGTTCATCCTTTGTACAGGTTGGACATGAGAGGGCATGCAGATCGACATTTTAGACGGAAGGAAGCTAGAGGATAGCACCAGATTTGAGGAAAAAACGAAAGGAAATGGAGCAAGGAAGATACATGTGACTCGACCGAGCAGCTACACTGCTCGGTCGAGCAGCGCAGGAACGAGGAAAACGAGCAAAATCATCACTCTGCTTACACAGCCCGAGCATCATTGGCTCGGCCCGAGCAGAGGGCGACTCGACCGAGCAGCCTACTGCTCGGTCAGACTTTTGAAGATGAGGAGAAAACGACTCTTTGCCTACACAACCCGAGCATACCCTGCTCGGTCCGAGCGAAGATCTACTCGACCAAGCAGCATACTGCTCGATCGAGCATACAAGGGAGTCTCCTAAAACTCAATTTTAATTTATTTCTTCAGCTTGTCCGACTCGACCGAGCATCTTCATTGCTCGACCGAGTCGGTCTTCCTATATTTCGTGGGCCCCACTACCGAACGAGTTGGGTTTTTAACCCAACTCGTTTTTAATTTCATCCTAAGCTCTCTAAAAATTACCTAAGCTCTAAAAACTTTTACCCTAACCTAGCCCGAGCACCTTCCCTCCCCCTACTCGATCTTCTCGTCGTCGTCGCCCTCCACCCGCGCCGCCGCCGTCGCCTTCACCGCCCCTCCAATCGCCCGATCTCCGATCAGCCCTTCTATCTCTCTATCTCTCCGAATCTCTCCCTCTTCCCCCCCATTTTCCTCTTTCCTAGGCGACGACGGCCGCCGCCGGCGCTGCTACCGACGACGATGCCGCCCAAATCCAACCCCCCCAACCGCCAATAAAACCCCCCCATCTTCCATTCCCCCCGCTCTCATCGCGCCGCACAAGACCCCCAAAATTTCTGATCGTCGTTGCTTAGGGCTCGCTTGTGATCTACTCGGCCCGAGCACCTATGGTGCTCGTCCGAGTAGATCGCACTTTCTCGACAGAAACAGTAGACCGAGCACGCTAGTGCTCGGTCAATATTTTCCCAACGAACAGCACTGCTCGGACCGAGCAATAGCACTGCTTGGTCGAGCAACCCAAATTCAGCATGTCCCCCAATTTTAATCTCTTTCTGACGTTTTAATTGTTTCTATTGCAGGTATTCTTTGCCTACGTCAGCACCGACTATCGGGACTAGCTTGGGGGAGATCCTCGCTTCGCATCGCTCTCACATTCGATACACTTGCTCCTCTATTTACTTTATTTTTACTGATGTATCACACTGCCATCACCACGATGGTTCACACTCGAGGAGCCGTCACCCCTCCCATTTGTGGGAAGCGGCTGACTCCTGGCGCATCCTCTTCCCGACCCACACATCGTGTCTGCCTCACCACCACCACCACCACCACCACCACCACTACCACCCCCTCTACTACGGCTCATGTCACATCCACTGCCATCCCCACCACTACCACACCTATCACGGCCACCACTATCCTTACCACCTCTACCCCTATCCCCACCACTATACCCACCGCCCCTCCATCATCACTCACACACTCGCCTGACAGACGGGATGCTCTGCCAGCACATCTACGGACCTATGGCATCACTTTTCGGGACGACGCACACCGCAAGAGCTTTGTCAGGCTCTCACAGCATCGTCTCATCCCCACCCTCTTCATAGACGTCCCCACACTCCGCTCCCTTGGACTCCTTCAGGGGGTCCATCACATCTACCACACGATCGGTTTCGATTGTCTCCTAGCCATCCACGCCCCCACGTACTCCCACATCACCCTGGAGGCTCTTAGCTCCATCGCTCGCACTCCAGCGGGTGATGACATCACCTTCCGCCTCATGGATCACGATTGAACGATTACATACGCCATGATCCACGAGCACTTTCACTTCCCAGCCATCACCAAGCCCAGAGCCGCCTTCTCCCCCACACTACGACGTTGACACTTTCGATGCTATAGCTTTTTGGCGTCGTATTTCTGGTTTGGATCACTACCGACCTAGCTGGGGGAAGGCATCGTGCATCGTGCACCCCTGCCTTTATTACGCGCAGAGGCACCTAGCCACTACTATTTTTTTCCGTCTAGAGGTCGGGACCATGTCCCTACCAAAGCTTACCCATCTTATGGGCATGACCCGACCTCTGCGATTTCACCCTGACGGCTCCCTACACCCTTTCATGCTTTCTAACATAGCACACTGGTTGTGTCATCGACTTATTCAAACCGCCACCACCCACTTCTTCACAGACATCTGCTGCGGTGGTTTCTTTACCATTTTTGCCCGTATACTTGATATCCACATTCCAGATGACCTACACACCCCTGTTGGCCCCACACGCTTGACCCTTGGCGTGCTCGAGCACATGCATATTATCAGACCTTATGGGACCGTCACTGGACATATTTGGTCAGCACCCACCACACACCTCATATGGTACTTCCTGCCCCTCACCTTACCCACATAGCACCAGTTCAGTTGAGCTGGATGATTGACAGGGTTGACCCACTTCCATCCCTCCACGTACTCGAGCCCCCAGGAGCAGCCGTCGAGGCTATCGCTGATGACCCGGTACTATGCTCCGCTAAGTACGAGGAGCACGACCTCGCAACCCTAGTGGCTGCACTTCCAGCTCCGCCTTTATATCCACCTCGCTCAGTAGGCACTACTTCATCTGCATCTGCCTCTTCCACCTCCACCTCTGTCGAGCCATCTGGGACTGTCACCACTTCCTGCCCCGTTGCCACTTCCTCTGTTTCTTCCATACCCGTGCCACATGGCACCGATATCCCGTCTGCTCCCTATCTTACAGATTTAGACTTCCCTGAGCATGACCCAGCCCCCACCCTTCCACCTCTGAGTGACCTCATAGCTTCACTTCTGATCTATTTAGGTCCACGCATTCCCCTCTCCAGCACCACTTCGTCACCATCAGCGGCCATTTTTACAGAGAGCGTCTCGACGTCTGTCCACACTTCTGTGTCGACGACCGCTCTTTCTTCAGCCGCTGCTGAGATCGCTTCTAGCTCACCCTATCTGACTTTCCACCCTAGGCACCATGCATCAGCTGCACGTGACTGCTTTACGAGAGTGGTGACTCACCGCCACGTTCCTCTCCCTCCCCTCGACTCTCGTACCACAGAAGATTGTCTGACAGTGTCGGAGGAGTCAATTTCTTGCCTCCGGTGGGATTTCGAGGCCTCCGTACATTCGATAGCGACACATCACACGAGAGTTGAGTCGGACCTGGCATCTATTATTGACTTACTTCGGACCCGTGGCCCACCAGCAATGATCCTAGCACACGCCCTACCACCCCGCCCTACCACTATGACCACCCTCCCACCACTCAGTGTTCCACATTTCCAGGCTACTGCAGAGCCTACCTCTTCCACATCTGAGCCTGTTGTCACAGTTGATCCCACTTCTGCCGCAGTATCATTTTCAGCTGAGCCCACCACCACCACCACTAATCTACCAACTGCCCCACCGCCGAGCCCCAGCCTAATCCACCCACATCCCCTAGTCCACAGCAGCGGGACCCATCACCAACCCCAGAGGGTGGTGCCGCTGCTTGATGTTGTCCCTACCCATTTTTGCATCCTCCATATTATATCGTGCACATCTGTCTGTTCGGGGCCCTGCACTTAGATAGCTTGGGGGAGGACCCAGTCATGCATCATTTTTCATTCAGCATTGCATCATATCATGTTTTTTACTTCTTTTTGTACAATTTTTATCTTATATCCACCCACCCACCCTACTTAGCATCATCTCCCGCCTACAAGCATTTTCTCAGCAGTGAGGACACTGTTGGGTTTAGCTGGGGGATGAGCACTATCGCTTTATTTTTCATTTTTTCTTTTGCTTTTTCTTCCCTATTTTAGTTTTTATTTTTACTTTTTCATCACTTTTCCACTTCCTTTTCTTTTTTCTCATTCTGCATCACGTTTTCTGTTTTTACCATGCATGCATCTCTTTTTCTTCATTTTCCTATTTTCTCCACCTTTTTCTCTTTTTATGCTAAGGATGTTCTCCATGATGATACCTCTCGTAGCTTTAGTAGTTACTCACGATACTTACTATCTGTTGACATGCTATTAGGGTAGTTTCATTTTTACTATCCATATGTGTGCATATTCTTTTGCTGATCTGTCTAATTTAATGCCTAAAACGAATTGAAAATCAAATGCATGAAATAGTATCTAGTATGCGCTATGTTGGGTAATGCACCTAGGTTGACGCATCACTAGAACACTTGGAGCATCTACTTTATATCTTATTCACTTCTGTTTGCATGCTTGTTATCATTGTGCTTATTAGCATGCTTTTTCAGTTTTCATCTAGATGAATGAAAATATCCATGCTATTTATGAGTTTAGTTAGAGTATTATCTTATTAAGCCGTTGTGCACCTCTTATGAGTGAACCGAGAGATCCATTATATTCCTTCTCCATATATCTCTATATTTCTCTACATATCAGTTGGTTACACCCCCACAGCTATCTTTACCGCATCTCACTTCCCAAACCGAAAAAGAAAAAGTATAGCTTCTAAATGAAAAAAATGTGTATATATATGTGAAAAAGAAAAAGAAAAGAAAAAGAAAGAAAAAGAAGAAGAAAAATTGTTTTTATACTTTCATTAGAAGCTATCACACATAATGGGAAGAAGAATAAAATATTCCATATCCTATTCCTAGGACGCCTCAAGCTAAGCTTGGGAGGTGAACCAACTGATCACATGAGTGAGTGTGACATTAAAGTGGAGACGGTGCATAACGGGGAGATTTAATAATACTTAAACTTTACGAAACACTTTAATTTTTAGAGATTTTTCATGACTCGAAATGAATAATTGAATATCATGATCCTTTCTATTCTCTATTGCATGTTGTGTGATTTGTATATGCTTCATGTGTATCTGTGATTGAAAAGTGCATTGCCAACTCTTTTTATACTAGGCTCTATGTACTACATGAGATTGATATGAGTTGATAGAATTATTGCAGTAGATCCCTGTCTTTTGTCTGTATCGCATGCTAGACATATGATTTGTAAAACGTGAAAATACCGTTAGCATGTACTTTTACTATTCAGAGCGTTGTGATATACTACTTAGGCCTGAGATCTGACCGAACATCCTTAGCACCCTCCATCCACTTACATTCTCTCCTCTTCTTATTTTTATTTCTTATTTCTTCTTTGTTTTCCTCCTGACGTACCTAGTATTCTTCTTCCTCGAGGACGAGTAAGAGGTAAGCTTGGGGGGATTTTGATGTGTCCATATTTTCTACCTTTTTCATATCATCATGACATCAAATTCCATGCCATTTTCGCATCCAAATCCCATATTTTCCTACGATATCGCATTTTTGAAGCTATATTCGAGTTTCGTAGTGTTTTATGAGTTTTCAGGGATTTTGGAGCGATTTGGGACCCGATCTGGATATGGACACATCTAACACGTTCGTGAGATTGTTGGCGAAGCTCTATAAAAGTTTACCATATTTTGTGAGCCATGGGAGGAGTGGAGGAGAGAGCAGGAGGGAGAGAGGAGCTTCAGCAACTTCAGCAAGGACTTCCCAGATGACTCGACCAAGCAGAGCAACTGCTCGGTTAAGCAGATACAAATGCGAAAGAGGAGCTGAGACGGGGATTACTCGAACCGAGCAGTTCATCTGCTCGGTCGAGTAGCCATTCATCCCGAAGCCTGCGCACGGCCCTAGCAACTTTTCAGGACCGAGTCAGCTATCTGCTCGGACCAAGCAGAGCTGACTCGGCCCGTGCAGACAGAGTAAAGACTTCAAAGATTTTCGATTTACTGTCGTGCTCGGTCGAGCAGAACAGATGCTCGGCCCGAGCAACCGACCGAGCAACGCATTGCTCGATTGAGTCACCCGTTGGATCTAGATCCTAGCCTAGAGGGGGGTGAATAGGCTTATAAAAATAATTCGTGCAACCCACGAATAATCACATGCAGTTATAGCAGCAACAGGGTAAATAAAAAGCAGACATAGAGTACACTGCGGATTTACCCTGGTTCGGTTGACCCTTCGACCTACTCCAGCCCCCAAAGCAGATACTAGTATTGAATAGCGCAATAGGTACAAAATCACAAGTTAGAGCACGCTCAGAGCACCCTCTACGTCTCTACACTCGCCAGGCTCTCAGTACCCCACACACAGTGTTTTCTCTCACTATCAATTCTAGTAAAGCTTTCTACCAGCTAGTCCCAAACTAGCTGGGTCCCACTTGTCTAGCTCCACCCAGACAAGTCCTAAAATAGTCTCGAAAATATGGTAAAGTTTCCCCTACAGAGAACGTTACACCAATACAAAGATAAATAAATATAGTTTTAGAGATGCTCAGTAATGGCGTGTCGTCTCTGTCATTCAGCGCGTTGTCAGATCAATCTGACACGTAGTAGTTTCTGATGTCCCTTTAATAGGTTGGCTCCTTGAGACTGATTGTTGTGCGGCTCCAAAAATTTCCGGCTGCTGCTTCTTTGAAAAATCACAAAAAAAAAATTCGGCCCTGCCTCATTTTCAAAGTTCTGTGCAAAAAAAAGCTTGCAATGATTCGGTTTGTGCACAACAGCAATGTTCTTGGGATTGTGCCTGCAAGAAGAAGATTCAAACAAATAAGAGCTAAAAATATTTGGTACGGCCTGATTTTTTCTTGGAGCTTTTCTGTTCGGATGGCTTTGTGATTATTAAAAAAAAGGATCAACACACAAAAAACAGAAGCACAGGCTCCTCTTGAGTTAACACACGCATAAACAAAACAACAGGCTCATTTAAATTTTTTGTTGATGCAAAGCCCTTACAAAGATTTGGCTGGTTGAGCTTTTTGATTCCCAAAGTTATCTTGAGATTCTCAAAGAGAAAACACAAATATTTGGCCAAAGGGAATACAAGGTGCAGCCTCAAAAAAAATTGTGTCCACATAAAAAACGTTGAGATCTTTGGAGACTGCGGTTATCACAAAAAAAAACTAAACACATGAAATTGTTTTTGGCTGCCTTCATTAAAAAATGTGTGGCCTCTCAAATCAAGATCAATGAGAAAGCACTCCTTAAATTTGATTGGGAAATAAAAAAAACTCTGTGCTTCCTTCTCTCAACAAACTCGTTTACGAAGTGCTCTCCCCAAAAAAATTTCGGCACCTTAACAAAAACAACAGAGGAGCCACTTAAAAAATTCGGCTCTCAGAAATTTGCCAAGGTGCGGCTCTTGGATTAAAAAAACCCCAAACCAAAAATTAATGTCCCTCTCTTTGAACTAGCAATGAAGGTGCAATTATCTGCTCTTGGGGAAAGAGAAAAAACAAAGGCTGCCAGTAAAAATAAGATGCCAACAAAAACAATTGAAGCACTCCCTTTTGTTGCGTGACCTCTCTTTGATTTTGACAGTTGATATGGCCGACTCTATTTAATTTTTGTTTGCATTTGAAAACTCAACGTGCAGCACTTCAAGGAATATTTCGGCTCTCTCCCCTTATTCTTGTTGCCGCGCTCTTTCAACCCTAGAAGAAGATGGGTATATATAGGACACTGGTTTCTTTTGAATATGGATATGAATAGGAGATTTGATTTGGATTTGGTAGTTAGAATATTAATTTTGAATTGGATATGAAGATTTGCAAAGATATGTAATGGGATTTGATAGCAATTCAAATTGGATATGGAATAAAAAGATCATTGCAAATCTTGCTAATTGATTTGATCGCATCCATCTCTTCCCGTATATGACCAAGTCAAACTTGCTTTAGCCAAAGCTCTCGCTCTCACCCAAATAGCTATATGAATAGCAACTCCTCCAAATATAACGTTTTCTCAATCCTGAAACACACTAAGCACACACGTCAGATATAACGACACATTTGTCATCATCAAACCAAGATCCTAGATCGTTGCTTCCAACCTCACCTACTCGGTCGACAATGCTGAGGCGATTTTTGGAAACATTTTTTGGGAGCGGCTGTTGCATGATTTGGGGGAGTGTGAAGGCTGGCAGCTGTGACATCGTTTTGGGGCGATTCATTTTTGAGTTTTTGAATACGTTTTTGGGAGAGGAGATTAGGGAACGAATTCTTGTTAGGTTAGAGATTTATTTTCGTTGAAGAATATTGGATCGAAATTGATTGGAAACTTATTTTTGGTCTTCACGTGCTCTTGGAATCTCGGCTTTTTCTTTGGATCTATTAATCGTAATTTTTCCCTATCTCTCGCTGTAAGTTCTCAATTTTTATTCTATCAATTTGTTATGATGTCTTCACCTCTAAAAGTTGCGTTTTTATTCTTTAATATTGCTATGAGTGAGTAGTCCTTTCTAGGGTTGATGAGTTAGCCCTAAAATCCTAGGGGGAAGACTTAGATCTGGTTCCCTAGGTTGAATTAGGAATTTAGGAGAATATTTCGGTCGATCCTACCGAATCCCTAGATAACCCGTACTGAGATCATGCCCACAGTCTGTGGAATTGATGTGCTTAAGGGGTATCTTTAGGATTCGAATAGGGAAATCGGTGGATTCAACCAAGGCCTGTGACCATGCCTGGCTCGTGCCTTGAGGGGATCCATCGATGAACTATACTGCTATGTTGACGGGTACTGCCATTACGTCAACGAGAGCCACCAAAAAACCTCGCAATTCTAACCCACGAGAGTGGTACGAATTGGAAGATTAATCCCCTAACCCTAACGCGACGTAAGGATTCTATCCCAACATCGATCCCCGACGGTCTTAGCGGTGATTCCTAACGCCCGAGTCCTTTTTATTATTAAAACAACAACAACACCCCAGATAATTCCTTCAACCCGATTGCTATCTCACTTCAAGATATAGAAGTAAACTGAGAACCCAAATACACTATCACCATTCCTGTGGGATTTGATATCTTTTATACTACAACTTGACACCGTCCTCTTGCGGATTGAGCCCAGAATTGACATCTAGGGGCCATACCACGCCTGGCAATCGTGACACCGCGAGGTGGAATCTAGGTGTAGGTTTCAGGTGCGTCAAGTGTACAGTGACAGCCAGAGTGCCATTCATCTGGCAAAGCACCGGGCATACAGTTCAAGGATGAAGCATATTGAGGTGTGAGATTCCTCCTAGAGTTGGAGAGCAAGGAAATGGAGCTTCAGAAGATCCCGACTGAGAAGAACCCCTCAGACATGTTCACCAATCCAGTTCCTGCCATCAAGCTCTAGGTGTGCTTGGAGTTGAACTCCTTATTGGCTTAGGTGGCGCCAAAGGGCACGGATTCCGAGATGATGATGAAACCCAGAGAGATGGTCATGGCGAGTAGCGTGGATGTTCAGGAGTATGTATGAGGAGATTTGAATCAAGATAGTGTGTTAAATTTTGGTGATTCACAAGTCATCCACACATCACACATAAATAGCTTAAGTGAGCGATTCTTGATACTCGGCCAAGCTGGTGCCATAAGGCACGTGCCAAGCTAGCACAAGAATAGCTTGACCGAGCGCTCTACCGCTCGGGTCGAGCACTGTTAGCTCGGGCGAGCGGTCCGAGAACTCGGTCGAGCTATTTTAACAGACAGATCATAGGTTAATTTGAACTGTCGCTCGGGCCGAGCAAGGGCATTGCTTGAACGAGCGCTTTAGCATTTCAAAAGTGCCTGTAGCAGCATGAAGACCGCTCGGGCGAGCACAGAACCCGCTCACCTGAGCGATGCAGGGCCCAGATCTTTAGTTGCACAGGTTTGATGGTTTTTTCAACCTCGTTTGAAGATCCTACTTAATCTAATGGTTGAGATTATTAGGGTAATGGTGAATTCAGATCTCTGTAATAGGAGAGCTTGAGCCGTCGCCATAAAAGTTTTGTCGAGAGATTAGGGCTTGGATTTTGTTCTTGGAGTTTGAGCGATTCTATCCATTTCTCATTGTTTTCTTATTCCGTGAGTGAGTTCGTGAGGGCTTGTTCATCTTGACAAGTTTTTACTCACGTGAGCAGAAGCAAGACTGTAGTTATGAAGATCTCTCTGATAGTGGAATCATCTCGAAAGTTGCTGGATGTAGTTTGTATGCAACCGAACCAGGGTAAAACTCTTGTGTCTGTTGTGTGATTTTTTTCTTGCTATTTCGTTTACTGCTTTACTTTGGAAGATCGTCGGAAACTTCCTTGGGGTATTTTGAGTATCCAATTTTTGCTAGTCTTAGATTTCTGATCAGTTTTTAGGAGTAGTTGTTTCTGCGGGGATCCCAAGGGGATAATTTTTCCCAACAACACGTTAATAATTACATTGGTGTTAATTACACATCATTCATTTGGCCCAGATACAAAAGGAAATCATTATGTATGGATAATAATAAAGAACATGATTTTTTAAAGGCATAATTTTCATTTTTTATCACTGCATTCAATAAATAAGAGAGAATAAAATCAAGTCAAAATTCTCTATTCTCTACTGTTATTATGACCTAAGATTCGCACAAACTATTATACATGTTTAATTTCATATCTTCTTACATCATCCAGACATTGGAAGAGATTTAAGGATCAGAATGAACAATCCCCCCATGAGATAATCAAAATTAAACAAATAAGTGTAAAGATTATAATTTTTCTTTTGAGTAAAAAGGCAGGCGGAAGAAGAAAAAACTTGAAGTTGCTTGTGTTGGGGTTGGACGCAGCGGAATAATATATAGATGATAATCTGTCACCAACTTTAACAGACATAATAGGATTTTAAAAAATCATAGAAATCACAATGATAAACTACCACATGCAATATCAAACGATCACACAAAGAGACACAGAATTTATACTGGTTCAGCCCAATGTGGCGCATACGTCCAGTATTCTGTTATCACGATTTTCACTAGATCAGATATGTAGAACAAGAGAATACACTGAATATCAAGATCTCCTCTAACAACAAGCAAACCATCTTGACAATGTAAATCTAGGACTCTAGCAAATACAAAGTCTCATGCACGCTCAATAATGGAAAAATCTTCCCAGAAATTCCTAGAACAAGATATATCTCCTCTCTCAAAGCTCGTAGCCGTCTCCAAGAACTCTTACCGCACCTTGCCGTCAAAAAGCTGTGTATCTCCAATGTATTCAATTGTATTCTCTTTAGAAATCCTCCCTTAGGGTTGTAGGGGCCATTTTAAGTCGCGACCAATCGATTTGATCAAGTATCAAATCAATGAATCAAAACAAAACCCGCAACATTCTGAACTAAACCCGACTGGGTATTGGCATGATTGTGCCATATTTGGCACGATTGCGCAACTGGTTGGATCAGAAAATCTAGACGTTCTGCTTCTCTTGTACAGTTGATAAAGCTTTAATATTTATAATCACAAGTGCATGGTTGTTGTCGTAGTGCTATGCGGGTCATCCGCAGAAATATTGTGTAATTGAGTACTAGCTCTATCCTAGGCCATAGTTAGCTACATGAGATAAATAGGCGGAATATGAAAATCTAATCGCTAGACATTAGGGAATCATAGAGGACAACAAGAAGAACAATTAGAAACTACAAAATAATAATAATATGCGAAATAAACAGCAAGAAATACTTATCTCAATTGATATGAAACATAGAGTCGTCAATTCCGTGCTTACACCAATGAGAAAAGCATAAAAACCTAATCTAAACTAAATCCTACTTCTAAACCTAATTACATTCAAAAAGCGAATGAAAAATTGGAGAAAACCAGCCTAAAGCGTCGGCTCCCCCTCAAGAATAGCGCCCCAGTGCTTAAATAATCCCCAAAAACCTAGTGGGTTTGCCGAAAAACCGACCCGAAACGACCGCGAGCAAGATCCACGCGGTCATGTCGATTCTGCCCCAAAAACAGCTCAACAGTTGCCTTGACGACCTTTGGTCCCCAGGTAAGGGTATCATTTTGGCTTCAGTCTCCCATTGGCTCACCCTGATTTTCCCCCTTATTGCAGGGATGGCCGGTCGGGAGTTCAAGTAGCTCTTCGACGTGGCTCAGCTCATCCGTCACGGCTTTTAGAAGACCCGAGGCAGCTCATATAGTTGGACATCTTGCCCTTTGGTAGATGAGGCGAAGCAAGGATCTGTGCATCTGTTTGGGATGTCGAGCCCGACTGGCGTCAGTTTTGCACTTGCCCCAATCTTTTAAAGCTCTCCTACATATACAGGGGAACTGGTCCACACAGCCGAGGACTCGGGTCTTATCTAAAAGGACTTGTCTGGCCCCGAGGGGTGCCTAGTCGAAGCCAGAGAGGGTTCACAGAAGAGAAAGGAGCACTCGCTTATGAACCCCGAGATCCTCGAGAAGAGGAGGAAGGAGAGCGGGGTGGACCCTATGATATTGATAGGCTCATATTTTACACTTTATTTCTGCATATTTGCATGCCATTTCGATTGCTCATATCGCGATTTTCACGATTATTTGACGATATTTCGATACTTTTCACTATTTCTTGTTTTTTGTCTGATTTCAGGAGATATGTAGCAATCAGGTGCAATTTGGGGCCTAGACAACTTGCACGCGTACCGGAGCATCGCTCATGATCATATCAGAGAGTAAACGATGCTGGAGGATGAGTGGAAGAAGAAGGGCATCGAAGAAATCGACGAGGAAGTGAGGAGGGGAAAAATTGAGCTCTGAAACAGGCCACTCGGCTGAGCAAGGTAGCTCACTCGGCCTAGTGAAGCAGCCTACTCGGCCGAGCAAAACTGACACGCCGACATCTGCCTGCCTGAGTACCACAATGTATTCGGCCGAGTAAGAATTCCACTCGCCCAAGTGGATGCCAAAATTTCAAAGAGAGCCAAGCCGACTTCTCTGTTTTTCTGGATGATCTGTAGATTGTCATACTCGGTCGAGTAGAATTCTCACTCGGCCGAGTAATATTTCCACTTGACCAAGTGGCGCAGACGCCCTGTCGGGAAAACAAGGGTTTCTGGCGGTGCAGGGGCAGTTTGGTCTGTACTTTTTAGTTCTTTTAGGCATGTATTTAAGCCCAGTTTTGTCTCCAGTCCCCAGGAAGACCAGATAGGCTTCTTAGAACTATTTTTCCTTAGTTTCTAATCATAGTTAAGCTTTTGTATTGGCAAGAGATTGAAGATTGGATCTTAATTTTCTATTGAAAGTTTCTTTGGCGACGTTGGTTTGTCTTGATCTCTTGCAAGTTTTGATTTTTATGCTATATCTCTTACTGAATCTTTGTTGCATGATGAATTCCATTGTCGATCTTGTTTTACTATCGATTTCTAATATGATTTGTGAGTAGTTTCTTTGCTCTAGGGCAAAGTGATGAAACCTATGGATCTAATGTTTGAATTGTGAGATCTATTGAATTGCCATGCTATTTGGCTTGATTGAAAGGTTAGATCTTGATTGATTTACTACGGATAGATAGGGATTTCTTTTGGATCTCGTGAGCTCGATAGAGGATCTTGATCCAAGGAAAGCCCTAGATATTCGATTTAGGTTTACAATCGAAATTTCCTAGATTTGGTGCACGATGGCGACCAAAGCTAGCATTTTTATTGTTTTCATATACTCATATTCATTGCATGATAGTGAACAGATACGAACTATCAAGAACTATATCCGAACTCAAGTTGCACGACATCGAGCTTGAATTGGGTTGCGACGAAATTGCCGATCTTAATGCTAGTAGTCTAGACTAGGGTTGCACGACATCGAGGCTCTAGTCTAGATTGATATAGACTTACAATATCACGACAGCATGAGTTGGTTCTCCAATTAGCTGCGGCAAGTTCACCTTAACTCAAGTTTTGTTGCATGGTATTTCATAACTCACGTCGATGAATTAAAAATCCATAGTGGGGATTCTCTAGCCCGAGACATCTTTATTATATTGAATTTGCATTGATACTCAAACGATTGCTACACCATCCATTCTCAAACGACATTTCCACAAAATAGCTTAGTAACCAAAATAGAGTATTGTCATTAGTCCTCCCTGTGATTCGATACCCGCTTGCCACGTAACTGTGTACTTGCGGTAAGCTACATTGTTTTTTAGGAGTATATCCGGGAGCGATCAAGTTTTTGGCGCCATTGCCGGGGAGGCGACTGTATTTTATTTTCTTTACTTAGCTGTTTTTCTTTTTTTAGTTTATTTTTATTTTCTTTTATTCCTCTATTTCACTAACATCTTTCTAGTTTCTCTTTTTATGTGCATGAACACGAGATCGAAGGCATCTGAAGAAGACTATTATTCGATCCTGAGATCGAGCGCACGGCAAGAAAACTGAGAGCAGAAAAGAGATCAATTGTAGAGGAGAATCAAATGGCAGAGGAAACTAGAGATGAGCGATTACAGTGGACCGCTAGGCTTGTCTCCATCGGGATAGGCTTACCCCAAACAATTCGGATACTACATCTTCCATACTTATGGCAGAGTTGGCGACAGACAAGAACTTTGAACTAAAGACATAGCTTATTGTACTGATGCAACAAGATCCTTTTCATGGAAATTCTCAAGAGAACCCGCATTATCACCTACAAATGTTTTTGGCAAAGTGCGCCACTTTTCAGATGCCGAATGTGCCGAAGGATGCTATCCGGTTGCGTCTCTTCCATTTCATTCTTCGTGACAAAGCTTAATATTGACTAAGGACGCAAGCGCATGGGACATTCACCACTTGGGACGAGCTAGCTAGCGCGTTTGTCAACAAATTTTTCCCTCCATCCAAGACCGTGAAGATAAGAAACTCATTAATGTCTTTCAAGCAAGGGTCCCAAGAGTCTCTCTATGAAGTGTGGGAGCGATTTAAAGATCTCCAACATCAATTCCCCCACCATAGCATCGAAGATTGAGAGCTTGTTTACAATTTCTACAATGGATTGCGGCCAGACACAAAGATGATAATTAACACCACGGCCAATGGAGCTATTCTATCAAAGACACCAGAGGATGATACGGCATTTCTAGAGGAGATGGCTACCAACAATCAGCAATGGGCTGATGAGAGGGGCAAATCATCGTCATTATCGAAGCCAGCAAGTATCTATGAAGAAAAGGCAGTGGCCAAGTTGACCAAAAAGTTTGACTCTCTCTCCAAAGTTGTGGAGAGGATTGAAAAGAGGATGTGCGAGTCATATGGAGTGCCCAACACATCGACATCCAGAGGGAGCATAAGTGATTGGCAAGACCAAGGTCAAGTCATGTTTGTTAGAAGCGAGCAAAATGAAGGAACCATGGAGCAAGTGCAATACGTCGCCGGTGGGAGTAACAACAGATATTGGGTGAACCTGGCTACCAAGGGTCACCCTGGATTTTCCTATGACAACAACGAGGGAGCCTTGACTCCCCCTCATCAACAACAACCACCGCAACAACAAGCTTGGCCCCCTCAACAACAATAACCGTATCAATAAAGGCCACCCCAACAACAACAATATCCACCAAGACAACAAGCGGGGCCTTATAGACCCCCCGGATATAATCAAGGATGGAGATCACAAAACCCGCCACCGGTACCCCCAAGATCCGAGCACGAAGCTAAAGTTGAGGAGTTCATGTCTGAACAAAAGAAGATTAATGTGAAATTGACGGCGGACCAAGATTCTCTCAATACTATTATGGCACCATTGGCAGAACAAATTACTTTGCTCAACAAGGCTCAACAATAATTGTCGGCTCAACCGAAGTAAAACCCGAGGAGTAACACCGACCACATAAATGCGGTAGTGGCGGTGACTACGAGAGGCAGAAAGGATACCACTCCTACTATGGTTCAAGCTAAAGGTCCAATGGAAGAAATTCCGGTTGAAAAGGAGCAAATTAATGAAGAAGAGAGACCCAAGACGGAAAATAACGAAGAAAAATCTGAAGAGGATGAACCTCAAAGGGAGCGAACTTAAGTGCCACCAATACTGTTTCCTCAACGGTTGGCGAAGGCCAAGATGGAAAAGAGGTTTGCCAAATTTCAGGATTACTTGCAAGGGATTAGCTTAAACATCCCGTTCTTGGATGCGATAATTGAAATCCCATCGTACGCCAAGTTCCTCAAGGAATTAATCACGGGTGTTACGTCCTAAAGGCCAGCACATGGAATTGAGGCCTGTATGGGTTGAGTGCCCACGTAGACACGTCACCAACTCTCCTAATGAGACACCAGCTGAGCTAGAAGATCGCCTCGACCCAAATTACATCGCCTCGTCGCAAGCACGCCTTCCAGATCAACTAAGAAGCCCGTCGATGCGACCTTTCGGCTCGACGTGCTGAGGACAAGCTAGCCTATCCTCTAGCAGGAGCACCATTTGGAAAAGCCGAGCTTGATCGCCGACCTTAACTCACCCCTGAGGGTGGCCAAGAATAAATATCTCTGATAGGGTGATGTGGGCTCATCAAACTCCATTAATGCCAGGGGTTAAGTGCGAGAACTGATAGCCGCCCATCGCGTCTCATTAATGCTCCTGACATCTCCTGACACCATTAATGCGGTAAATAACCCTGACACCGTCTCACTACTCAAGTACCTACGGGAATGATTCGACAGCTGACAAGCCGACGAACAACCGCCCCTCAGCCCTATAAATACCCCCTCATGCCTCCATTGAGGGGGTTGGTAAGTTGTGATTGCTAAGAAAATCTACTAGCTCATTTCAAACACAAGGCCAGATATCTTCCATATATTTGTGCCTTCCTCATAAGCCCGTCGCACTTCGCCGACCTATCTTAAGGTCGCCAATTGTGCTCGGTGCCTACATCTTACGATACTTGTTGACTTAGGCATCAGAGAGGCCAAGGGCTGATAGCCAGCCCTGCCTTTCTGACCTATTTTTCATCCTTGTAGGAAGTTCGCCTCAGCTACAGGGAGAAGGAGACCTTCAGGCGATCTCCAGGCGACCTTGTATCATTCACCTCTGAAGCGAGTTCCAAGTCATGCTAACCTCGTCATGTACCCAAAAACCTCTAAATCATTGTACCCATGATTTCCACTATAAACAAATTTCATTGTGTACGGACTTGACCTGCAACAGTTGGCATCGTCTGTGGGAATAAGGGTTACACTCATGTCAGGATCCACACATCCTCAACGCAATCCTCTCCACGGAAAGTCACCTGCCGTTACACCCCTTTCGTCCCTGAGGGGCCCGAGTCCGCTTGAGACTATGATCAATGACGCCCTAAGGCCACCTCTGGCTGAGGAGCCCCATTCTCCAGTAACAGCTTCCCTGGTGAATCGACCCCCCGACGGGTCGACTGCGCCATTCAGGACAGAGCCCTCGGTGTCTAAAAGAGCTTCTAGGGCTTCACCAAAATGATGGAGGAGTGGACCGCAGCACGCTAGACGAGACCATCTCAAGTGGAAGGCCCCTTTGAGCCCCGCAATGTGAGGAGAAGCCTCGTTCTCCAGTCCGAGGAGGAAGCAGCAGTGCATTAGAGGCGGTTTGAGGAAGCGGAGATAGCCGCCCTACAGAGGGAGATCAACCAAGAGAAGGAGGCCGCCCGATATAGGCGATCACAGGAGGAAACGTCTCTTCGATGGCCTCTCCTCCTCGACGTAGAGAGATAGAGATGCTTCAGGAGGGTTCAGGAGGGGACTTTGGTGTCGGCCTCAATGATGCGGAGGGACGCCCCTCTTGACCATCCCGTTGAAAGCTACCGTTGCAGGATGTCACCTAGCCCGATGCGAGGGGGCACGAGTTTCACGACAGGGGCCCACCCCGGCGAGATCATCATTCTCCTAGGCATGGGGACGGGAGGAGAAGGAGCCACGACTGCAGTCTTATCCATCAGGAGAGAGGGAGGAATGTCTCTGAGCATCTCCCCCCGAAGAGGCCAATCCGTTGACTCACAGGCTGATCTCAACCCCGATACCCTATATGTTCTAGATACCACATGTTGAACTCTATGATGGTTCGGGCGATCCCCTGGAGAATGTACAGCTATACCGGGGAGTTATAGAGATCCAGGGGGTAGATGAAGCCCTCATCTGTCGAGGCTTCTGAACCAACTTGAAGGAGGCGGTAGTGCAATGGTACAAGGGCTTGCCCAATGATTCCGTCGATTCGTTCGACGACCTCTCGCGAAAGTTTTACCACCAATTCTTGCCAGGGCAGAGGCAGAAGAAGGCATCAGATTACCTGTTTATGGTGGTCCAGCATAAGGGGGAGACCATTTGTGGCTTCCTGCAGCGCTTCAACAAAGAGTGACTCAGCGTGACAAGCTATAGTAAGGATCTCCTCATGGCAGCCTTCAAGAAGGGATTGGCAAACCGAAGTTTTCATAAGTCGCTGCTCCGAGAACCACCCACCAACCTTTTCGACCTCTACGCTCGGGCAGACAAGTTTATGCTACGTGAGGAGGCCCTGTGGATGTTGCAGAAGGCCCCGACCGTCATGACCCCCCGTGATGAAGCTAGGCCCAGTGAGCGACCGATGCAGGACGATCACCCCCAAGGCCACAACCAGAACCACAACAGAGGCCATGATCCAGACCGCCCCGAGGGTGTGAGTAGGGGGCCCCGAGCGCAAGATCACCCCGGGCCTATGAGGGGGGTTCTTCGCCCCGAGAAACCCAACTCTGAGAGGCAGACCGGAGAGAGCGCAGGATGTGGTATACTATACCCAGCTCAATGCCCCCGGTAGAAGTAATGGCGGCAGCCTTATCTGGAAGGCTCCTTAGAGACCTGCCCACGGAGATAAGAGCAAGATCCGACGGGAAGAACATACAGAAATATTGCCGGTACCACCGCGATAATGGTCACGACACCGATGACTGCTTCGCCTTGAAAAGGGATATTGAGTGACTAATCCAGGACGGGCATCTTCGAAGATTTGTCGACCCAGAAAGGCCCGACCGTAGGAGAAGAGCAGCTGAGGGACCTGAGCAACCGACCCATTACTCCGAGCAAGTGGCCCATCACAGGCATGAGCCATTTGTGCATGTGGATGTTATATGCAACGGGCCGGCCCAGGTTGGGACATCGACGTCGGTAAGGACGTCATATGCTCGACAAGTCCTGACGATGGATGCCGATACGGGGGCGACAAGGCTATTATTGGCCGACTATGGTCAAGGATGCAGCTGACTAAGTCAAGCGATGCGGGGAGTGTCAGTGATTCTTCAAATATACAATGGCCCCATCGGCTGATCTCATTCCGATCCTCAGCCCGGTCCCATTTGCCAAGTAGGGCCTTGACATCCTCGGCATGTTCCTCCAATGTCCACTAGAGGAAGGAAGTACATGATTGTTGCCGTCGACTATTTCACAAAATGGATCGAGGCAGAGCTGTTGGCGTGCATCACATGGGTGGAAATAAAGAACTTTGTTTGGAAGTCGATTATATGTCGCTTTGGGGTACCTCGCTCCATAGTGATAGACAATGGGAAGCAGTTCGACTCTGTGGATTTCAAAAGCTTCTGATTGGACTGGGGCCTTAATCTCTATTTTGCCTCCAGGCGCATCCTCAATCCAACGGCCTCGTCGAAGCAGCAAACAAGTGCATCCAGGAGCTGCTGAAGAAGAAGGTCGGCAGCATCCCTGGGACTTGGCCGGATGAGCTACCGGGCATCCTTTGGTCCAACCATATGACCTACAAAGCATCAACTGGCAAGAGCCCTTTCATGCTGCCTTTTGGGGCAGAGGCAGTCGCTCCAGTGGAGGTTGGCGAGGAGTCTCTCTGGATCCACTACTTCAACGAAGAAGCCAACATTGAGGGTCTTAACACCAATCTTATGCACGTCGACGAGGTAAGGGACCATGCGCTAACATGTTTGATTAAGCATAGCCAGAGGATGGCGAGATACTACAACTCCCGCGTCCGGAAGTGAAGCTTCAGAGTCGACGACCTTGTCCTCCAGGACGCACTTTCAAGCCAGAGATCGGCAGACGATGCAAGCTCTTTGCAAAGTGGAAAGGCCCCTACACCATAACGGACGTCGGGGGACTGGCGACATATATACTGGCAAACATAGAGGGCGAAGATCTGATTCATCCCTAGAACGCTGAGCACTTGCTTAAATTTTTTCAATAAATGCACTTGTACATTCAGTCAATACTATATTGTTAATAAACCACTGTGTTTATACACTCAATGCGTTGTTTGGATTTGCATTTCTGCCCTTCCCGTATTTGACGAAGGTCGGCCATCCGCCTAGGAGCCTAAGACTTCACAACACACAACTCCGGGGCAAAATTCCAAACTATCCCCCACCAAAACAAGTGTCCTCCTATCTCCGACCTATGTCGACACGTTTCAACTTACTCTCTTTGAGTTTGCTCATGTGCGACAGATTACAGGTCGAAACCGGGTTAACTACGTGCCCTTGTCCTTCCAAAGAACTCCAGGGCAGGCTGACGAGCTTCGCCCCCGATAGGATCGCCGATGGGTTAATGAATGAGCTTCATCTTGCACCCTCCCCACCATCAACTATGGGGCAAGCCCGATGACTTTTCCCTCAATAGTGTTCGTCGGGTGGGACAATGAATGAGTGACAGCTTGCACCCTCCCCACCCTCAAACTCCGGGGTAGGCTGATGAGCTTCGCCCCCGATAGGATTGTCGGTGGGTTAAGAAACGAGCTCCGGATCGCATCCTATCCTCAATCAATTCCGGGGCAAGCCCAATTGCTGCGACCTCGATAGTGTTCGCCAAGTGGGACAAGGAACGAGTGACGACTCGCACCCTCCCCACCCCCAATTCCAGAGCGGTGCACCACCAACAGAGGCTGTGAGGTTGCCCACCACCCTAGCAGCCAGCATTCAAATCCGGACTTCTTCAAACAAACTCCGGGGTAGGCTGATGAGCTTTACCCCCGATAAGATTGCCGGTGGGTTAGGAACAAGCTCCAGCTCGCACCCTTCCCTCCATCAACTCCGGGGCAAGCCAGACGGCTTCGCCCTCGATAGTGTTCGTCGGGTGGGATAAGGAACGAGTAACGGCTTGCACCCTCTCCACCCCCAATTTCGGGGCAGAGCGCCACCAACAGAGGCTGCAGGGTCACCCCTCCCTGGCAGCCAGCCATCAAATCTGGACTTCTTCAAACAAACTCCGGGACAGGATGACGAGCTTCGCCCCCGATAAGATCACCGGTGGGTTAAGGAACAGGCTCCGTCTTGCACCCTCCCTCCATCAACTCCAGGGCAAGCCCGACGGCTTTTCCCTCGATAGTGTTTGCCAGGTAGGACAAGGAACGAGTGACGGCCTGCCCATTCCCAATCCCAGGGTGGTGCACTACCAATGAAGGCCGCGGGGTCACCCTCTCCCTGGCAGCCAGCCTTCAAATCTGAACTTCTTCAACAAACTCCGGGGCAGGCTGACGAGCTTCACCCCCGATAGGATCGTCGGTGGGTTAAGGAACGAGCTCCGGCTTGCACCGTCCCCTCTTTCAACTCCGGAGCAAGCCCGACAGCTTTGCCCTCGATAGTGTTCACCGGGTGGGACAAGGAATGAGTGACGGCTCTCACCCTCCCCACCCCCAATTCCAGGGTGGTGTGCCACCAATGGAGGCTACAGGGTTGCCCCCTCCATGATAGCCAGCCTTCAAATCTGGACTTCTTCAACAAACTCCGAGGAAGGCTGGCGAGTTTCACCCCGATAGGATCGTCGATGGGTTAAGGAACAAGCTCCAGCTCGTACCCTCCCCTCCATCAACTCCGGGGCAAGCCAGATGGCTTCGCCCTTGATAGTGTTCATCGGGTGGGATAAGGAACAAGTGACAGCTCGCACCCTCCTACCCCCAATTTAGGGCCGGTGCACCACCAATGAAGGTCGTGTTGTCGTCCCCCCCTTGGCAGCCAGCCTTCGGAACAAAAGCGAACTGACGACTCCTAACATTCTCCATCTCCTCAACCTTGTGCTCGTCAATGGCAGAATGTTGGGGGCATACACTTACAAAAGTGCAACTCGCACAATAGAGAGATGGAATAAATGACAGCAAGGAAATATTTCAAAATTTTATTTACACAATAACTCTGCACATCACAGGCTACAAAAAGACAAGACTTCAGGCTCGGCCTCAGGGTCGGCCATACAAATTAACCTTAGCCTATGGAGCTTCACCTTGACCGCTGCTCCCTTGATCGCTGCCCTCTGGGGCCCGCGTGTCTACTGGCTTGCCCCCTGATCATCGCCGCCTGGAGTCGAAGCCCCTGCCACCTCGGCCTTTGAAGTGGCTGAAGCCTCTGCCTCGTCATCGGTTGCCACGAACAGCCTGGTGAAGTCAATCTCCAAATTGGGGTAGAGCTTCCCCAACCTCGCCTTCGCCATCTCAAAGCCAGTCTCCAGGCCCTTGTTGAAGCCCTCTTCCCTCATGGCTGTCAATGCAGGGACGCGCTCACTCTTCTGGTACTGAAAGACGGCTTGGGCCCTGACACGGTCTAGGTCGACCTTCGCCAGTTCATAATTTTGCAGCTCCAGCTCGGCATTCCGCTGCTCCAGCTCGATGATCTTCACTCCAGCCGCATCCCTCTCTAAGGCCAGTAGCCCCTCGGTGGCGACTCTCTGGATTTTCTCCTGGCGGGCCCTCTCCTGGAGCTCCCCAGCCGCCTTCTCCATCTTGGCAGTCTAGTCCCTTTGGGCTTGGTAGTCCCCATGGACCTTCGCCAGCCTCTCCACGACCTCCTTCAGCTTGGCCTCGGTACCCTGGAGGGTGACCACCTTCCTCCACAGCGTTGCTTTGAGC
Organism: Scilla litardierei; assembly: GCA_030789695.1. Taxonomy (NCBI): domain Eukaryota; kingdom Viridiplantae; phylum Streptophyta; class Magnoliopsida; order Asparagales; family Asparagaceae; genus Scilla; species Scilla litardierei. The sequence goes on along the minus strand of JAULAV010002993.1, from coordinate 45,035 downwards.
TGGTTCACCTTCGACGAATGCCGCTGAAAGGACACTAAAGCAGTGACTGCCTACAGAGGAGCGAGCGATGAGTGTTTGTGGAAGAAGAGAAGCTCGGCATTCAAAGTAGGGGCGATGTACCTGCATGTTATGCCATATGGGTGTATCACAGAGGAGCTCAATGCCAAACTCCTGTAGGCCCTCTTGGTCCCTTGGCAGCAGGCAGTTCTCTTCAAGGTGAGCTGCCACCCCAACTTCATCAAATACAGACTCTTGGGCCCCCACCGGGAAGTGCGGTGTGACCACTGACTCCGCCAAGATGGCGAGTACGGCCTCCTTTGTTGACTTGAAGGTGGTGAGGGCGGCCTCGCAGCTCGGATGGCCCGGCTTCCCCAGCTCGTAGGATGGGCATCCGATGGGCCAGGTCGCTACTACAGGGCGGCTGGTGGTGGTGGACGCTGTCGGAGGCTCCGATGGAGCGACCGTGCCAGTCGAAGCAATGTCAGTAACATTGATCGGTGGGCCCTGGTGTTCAGTAGTTGCAGGGCCAGCCGCGGGCTCCTCCAGATCGAGGATGACCACTCCGGCATCTCCCACCCTGCTCAGATGGGATGGAGGAGTTGTGGCCACAGAGTCCTTCCTCGACTTCTTCGCTCGTTTTCCTTTCTCGACGCGGGTGGTTGCGGGCGCCTCCAGACTCCGCTTCAGTCCTCTCCCTTTGCTCGGCGGCAGCTTTGAGAACGCCTCCCTCGCCCTCCTCATCACTTCCTCCATTGACATGCTCATGGCCTCTCCTGTAAAAAGAGAACAGATCAGTGAGCTTTTTAAATGGCATTCTCGGCACACGAAGTACCTTCAAACCAGAAATATTGGGTGACCATCTCGTCCTCGACCAGGTCTTTGAAGACCCAATTCTCCCTTGGGATCGCCTCCAGGATTCTGGCACTCTCCAGGTCGCTTCACTCCAGGGCGATGTTGGCATTCACTACAGGGTTCAGAGTCCCCCAGTTCAACCTCAGAGCCAGGTCCACCGGAGTCGAGACGAATGCGAACTTCTCCTTCAAGTTCCTTACCTTGCACAGCAGCTCGGGGACGAGCGTTCTGCTCCTCTTCGCGCTGACATAATAGTAGTCGTCTTTCTTCTTCACCCCGAAAAGTACTGGAAGAGCAGCAGTGTCGGGCTTACTTTATAGGCAGAGCAGAGCACGAGAAAGCCGACCATACACTGATGGAGTTCGGCATCAATTGGAAGAGGGGGAGCTCCAAGAAGTGAAGGATGAGCAGAAGAGAAGGGTGGAGCAGGGAGCGGAGCCCCAGGGTGAAAGTTGGGTAGTACACGCCGACCTCGTAGTCCCGTGGGGAGAAAACCCGCTCGTGGGGCTCAGGGAGGCGGACTTTATAGGGGGCCGGATGTATTTTGCATGGATTTTTGGGATCTCGGAGGGCAGCAACAGAGATATCTGGGTCAGGATTCCCGCAGGAACCGCAGCCGTGGTTCCACCACTGCCGGTGACCATGGTGGCTTTGGCGGCCTTGACGGTCGAATTGGGCGCTTTCCCTTTCTTGGGGTCCCTCACCAGCACCAACGACAAAGCGGCGGCCTGCTCAACTGCAGTGTCCCCCTCCGGCCCTGACACCGACGATGCCTTCGACACCACCGGTTTTGACTTGGTGGCATCACCCCCATCGACCTCCCCGAAGTGCTGTTCGGTGTGGACATTTGAAGAAGAAGAAGCTGCAGAAGAAGTTGATGGAGAAATTGCTGGGATTGAGAGAGTACCTAAAGAATAATTGACCAGAGAAGCCCTGGCAGACAACAGCGATTGACGATAGCTGCTTTTGACGAAGAAGGGGGGAAATGAAGCCTTGAAAATCCAGGAAAAAGTCTCTCCAGCTCTCTCTGGCTCTATTTATAAGGAGACATGGACGATCACTGTCGTCTGACGTGGGCCGTGTGGCAGGATCTGAGTGGGTTTGGGCTGGTACCTCGAATTCGCCTCCTGTCACCTCAGCCACACGTCATCTGTTCATCGGATGTGCGCCTCAAACTCTCCCTGACGCTGAATCGCCATCATCATTTTTGAGATCTGGCATGTCAGAGTTCATTGAGTGCAACCGACCTATCTTCGTCCCGGGGGAATGCGATTCGTCATCTAAGCTGAAGCCGGGCTGGCTGTGTCGAGCTCGAATGACGGGGGCATTGTTACGCTCTAAAGGCAAGCCCATGGAATTGAGGCCCGTATGGGTTGAGGGCAGACGCAGACACGTCACCAACTCTCCTAGTGAGACACCAGCCGAGCTAGAGATCGCCTCGACCCAACTTACCTTGCCCCGTCGCAACCACACCTTCAAGATCAACTAAGAAGTCCACCGATGTGACCTTCCGGCTCGACGTGCTGAGGATAAACTCACCTACCCTCCAGCAGAAGCACCATCCAAAGAAGCCGAGCTTGATCGCCGACCTTAACTCTCCCCTGAGGGTGGCCAAGCATAAATATCTCTGACAGGGTGACGTGGACTCATCAAACTCCATTAATGTCAGGGGTTAAGGGCAAGAACTGATGGTCACCCCTAGAATCTCATTAATGCTCCTGACACCTCTTGACACCATTAATACGGTAAATATCCCTGACACAGCCTCACTACTCAAGTGCCTACGAGGACGATTCGACAGCTGACAAGACGACGAACAATTGTCCCTCAGCACTATAAATACACCCCTCATGCCTCTATTGAGGGTGTTAGTAAGTTTTGATTGCTAAGAAAATCCGGTAGCTCACTTCAATACACAAGGCTAGATATCTTCCATATATTTGTGCCTTCCTCATAAGTCCGCCGACCTGTCTTAAGGTCTCCCAGTGTGCCTGGCGCCTGCATCTTACATCACTTGTTGACTTAGGCATCGAAGAGGCCAAGGGCTGACAGCCAGCCATGTCTTTTTGACATGTTCTTCATCCTCACAGGAAGTTTACCTCAGTTACCGGGCGAAGGCGACCTTCAGGCGATCTCCAGGCAACTTGGATCCTTCACATCTGAAGCGAGCTACGAGCCGTGCTAACCTCGTCATCTACCCAAAAACCTGTACATCATTGTACATGTGATTCCCACTACAAACAAATTTCATTGTGTGCGGACTTGACCCGCAATAACTGGGAAGAAGCGAACGGAGAAGATCATGTTATTCGAGCAAGAAACATGGTTCGCCAACAAGGATAAGATGCCAAAGAAGATGAAAGACCCCTAAAGCTTTCGGATTCCATGCACCCTTGGCAGAGTCCCCCTCCAAAAAGCTTTGGTAGACTTGGAAGCAAGCGTAAGCCTTAGCTATTCACTTTGTTCAAGAAGCTCAACACGGGGACCGACCTCAAAGCCACTGATATGAAGATCCAACTCGCCGACATGCAAATTACTAGGCCGATGGGGATTTCCGAGAATGTGCCACTTCAAATACCGGGAGGTCTTTGTGTACCATGCAACTTCATCGTCATGGACATAAAAGAGGAGGGTGATACATCACTGATACTTGGATGCCCCTTCTTATGCAACACCAGAGTCATAGTAGATATGAGAGAAGGAACGTTGTCTCTCAACGTTGGCAACATAGCAGTTGAATTCTATCTTCCCAAGACAATGAAGCAAAGACATTGGCCGGAAGAGGCGGACTACATGGACCTTCTTGATGAGGTAATAGATGAAGCCATGATGTATGCCATTGGAGCCTTGCACACGAAGAGCCTTGATGGAGCACCAAATACCGAGGACAGCATCCCAAATGGAGAACCATCGGATCCTCACATCGAGGAAGTGACCGAGCTCACTAACGAAGAAAATAACAACACGGATGTCATGAGGATTAGAGAGCTCTGTAAGCTCTCTACGGTGAAGCAAAGGGAGAAGGCGCCACCGGTGAACACACCTCAATCACCGGAAAAAAGGAAATATACGAAGAATGCAAGCTTGAGGGAGTCATCCCTCAACACCCTTAGAGAGGATACGCACACTAGGGAGGCCAAAGAAGAGCTAGCGCCGCACCTGAACCCTCAAGCTGTAGGGGAATTGGCGGTCCCTTAGGGCACAAAAATTCTAGTCCCGTCCTAAGTCGGACGGGACATAGACAGAAAAACAAAAGCATCGGAAGAAAAACTTAGTTAATCTAAATTAACATGCAGTTAAAACCTTTTTAACTTAGCCCTAAGGTCCAAGACCCTATGCCAAGATCTATACCGACTTGGGATGGGTCTGACCATCCCAAGAAGGATCTAGCCTACTGCGATTAAACTAAACTAATGCTAATAAAATACTTTAACCATATACCCGGAATCTCAGCCCTGGAGCAGGCGAGATGTTCCGCGCCGTCTTCCGAGCTGCTCCCATCCCACGCCGAGCCGCTCCTTGATCCGCTCCCCGAACCGCTCCTCGATCCGCTCCGCATCTCGAGGCGATCAATCCCCGTGCCGCCGAGCCAACCACGCGTCGAAGAAAGTTTCACGCGAGTGAAACCTCCGCCAAGATTTCAGATTCAGAATCCGAACTCCTTTGTGGCTTTGCTAGAGCCCGCAGGAGAAAGGCAGAAATTTAGGGAGAAAGAGAAATATTTATTTAAGCTTAGATCCGAGCGTGCTCCAACATTTACGAGAGCCGCTCAGATCTAGAGCTTGGGACGAGTTTTGAGAAAGGGGGGAGACCCCTATTTATATAGGCGGCGGACTCTCCCCTTTTCTCAAAATCCGATGTGGGACTAAATATTTGGGTTAGTTAAAATCAAGTTAGTTTGTATTTCACAAAGTGCAAACTTCCGTGAATTTTAACTCACTCACCGTTGAGCTTCAAGATCGATACAACCTATCAATATGACAAGCGTTCAACGGTGAACGCATAGGAAAAAACCGTTCGTCAATCGGAGGTCGTTTGACCCTCCAATTGAGTGTCCAAAGATCAGCCAAAACCCACAAAACCGCAAACAGCCAGCCGCCAAAATACACGCTGCCCTAGGCAGCGTGTGGCCTCAGGCCACATGCAGTGCACGTGCCTCGAGGCGCGTGCAGTGCACGCGCCTCAGCGCGTGCACAGTGCACGCGCTGGGCACGTGCAAGGCACGCGGCGCGTGCCTTGCACGCGCCCAGCGGGCGCGTGCTGTGCACGCGTCCTGCGTGCACTGTGGGGCGGGGCGGGGCCCCGCCTGCATGATTGTGGGCGGGCCCCGCCCGTGAAGACTGCGGGCGCAAATGCACCCGCTTTATTTGCTGTCCGGCCCATCTGCCTCTTGGGCTGATGTCTACATGGGCTTTTACTGTTTTGGCCATAACTTTTGCGTTTGGTGTCCGATTTGGACGCCGTTCGAACCTGGGTCTAGACCGGGACATTCCCGTCTTACCCGTGAACTTTTCCTTGCGTTTATTTTATTAAATGTTGTATTAAACAATTTAATACACGTTTAATCGCTTTTGCATCAAATGCAAAATAGTCCCTATCTACGCTTAAATTATCATATTGCATCAAATGCAATTATCTCTTCTTTTGCATCAAATGCAAATATTCTCCCTAACTAATTTCTACCTATTACTAGACGTAGAATCGCACTCTGTGTGAGACCCTACAGCCTGACCCTTACAACAGGTTGGGCTCGAAGCCCTATACGGCAGTGACCACGAGCAGTGGTTGCCGTCCCTGCTTCAGGAATCATCATTATGTGGTTAACTCATTGACATGAGTATTGTCGGGACCACCTGACTGTTTCCGTGATGATTTCCGCAGTTATAGTCTCTTCGTCTAAATTGTGTCGTGTAGATCAAGTCTGGGGTACGGTCAAACTGTCAACCCCAATAACTTGACTCCGGTTAGTTTCTATCGATCTTTAGTCAACTAATGTTGGACTTCTTCCAACATACTCTGCGCAGAGTTTTTACTAAAGACCGAACTAACTCTACGACACTAACTCCCATTGACCGGGAGAGACGAATCCTCTCTTGGTCATTACTCGCCTCGTACGTTTCAAGTGACACCCAATCAAAAGACCTTTCGACAGGCCTTGCCTTGAAGCTAGGTCAGTTGATCTAAGTGGCACCGTTCACGCACAGGTCCGTCAAAATGACCTCAAGTCAAAAGACCAACTATCCTATCATCACTCAGAGTTATCACTGACAGATTGGTCAATATAACCATATGATAACTCTAGTGGATCGTTCAGTGAACACATTCTAATGAGCACATGTGTCTCGTCTTCGACTTTGCCAAGTCAAGCGATCATGAGATCATCGCCACCGCTAAACGGTGAAGACTAAAACACAATGGTCTATCCGATGTTTCGATATCCTTGTCTCGAAACATCTACGACCACGAACCATTTTAGACTTATGCTACAGACGGTCAAACGTTTCTCCATGATCAAGATACTCATCTTGATACCCGTTTGACCTTGCATAAAGTCTCAGGACTTTACCTAAGTCGATATCTAATTATAAAATAACTTAGATAAATTATTACCAAACAGCTTACTGTTATTTCGAACAAGATGTTTATGCTATTCACACAGGAATAAATGGCCTTGAGGGCATAATATTCCTACATCTCCCACTTGCACTCAGGCCCATTTATCTCGATATCTAATATCGTTTTTACACATAAGTTTTCCCGACTTCATGTGATAGAGGCTTCGTGAGTGGATCTGCTAAAACCGTCTACACTATAGACTTAAGGGGTTTCTATGTTTATGTTAGACCAACCTTTTGAATCTTATTCAAATAATTCACTTGGTCTATCGAGATCTATCATATTTTATTTCCCTGGATCTTATCCAGTTCATCGTATCTTATGAAAATAATTTCAAATTAGTTATTGGTCATTTCAAATGGTTCATATTCATTTCTGATAAATAATCAAACTCTTTGATTACTTAATCAAAATATATATTCCATCTTTTTGATGTCTTGCATGTAATTTACACGCTCCCACTGACCTTGAAAATTCTCTGGCCAATTCATATAAGTTGGTCCGTCTAAATCATATTTAGAAAAAACGAACTTATAAGTGAATGCTCCAATTTTCATGGTCAACTTAAGCGTTTTACATCGGCTTTGGTCCGAGTAGATCTGTACATATCTGTTGGCGAAACCGGTTTCATCATAATCCGTTTTAAAGAAATTAGGATGAAAACCGTTCCCGTCCAACATTATTGTACTTCACTATTTCCTTTTCTGCACCAATCTTTCAACTTAAAGATTTACTTGCAGAAAGTGAGGAAACATTTTCTTTAGGCACGTAAACTAAATTCTCAATTTATTTACGCACACGGACCTGCATCAAGTTTTAAATCGGAGTTACTACTCCGAATTTCATCCTAGAAGTTGACTAAGTCATCATCAGTTATGATGTCTAACTCGACAATCTGTCTCACGAGATTCGAGTAATAATACAACTTCCTTACGATTGATTTATTGAATATATTATTGATAATTTCCTTATAAAACATTATCAAAACCTAGGCATTACTATCTGGGACTTAACCCAGAGGGAGGAGTTAACTCAGAGTCACTTATTTATGGATCGCACCAAGTCTAACTAAGTGTGATTCATACCTTTTAACACACGGATGTGTTAACTGACTTGATCTGAGAGAAAATCACATTTTCTTTTAATTACACAAGATTTTATTTAGCTAAGTATTTGACCATTCGATCTAATCGAATCAGTTTAATACTTTCGTCATTTCGTTCTTTATTTTATCAGACTTGTGTTTCATCAAGAACACGTGTCTTAATAAAATATACGAATAACTTATTTTGGTTAAACTAGACTCGGGTACATCAGCATGTACTAGACTGAGTTCGACAACTCATTCTCCCACTGTCTCACAGATGGGTTTCGGCCATTGTATCTAAGAGGCTAAGACTCACAAGTGTCCGTAGACTTCATAATACGAGAGGTCAGACCCCCCTTTATGTGACTTGTGAAGCTTAATCTCTTGATGCGGCCTAGTCTAATTTTACCATATAAGTTTGCTACTATCTTGTGTATTTATATATTAACATTTAATATATATATATAGTTATTTACAAATTACTTAACACAAAACATTACTTCAGAAGCAATGTGACGACATTCGTCAAAATGTGTTAAACGTCTTTTGTATAACAACTTATTCTGAAATCGTGACATCAAAATATGTCACATTTTCATTTCCTCCTACTTATGCCTCTACTAATGATAAATTAAACTAACTTTCTCAATTGACTTTCCAAAGTGCCTTTTCCTTTTCTAAATCACATTTAGATATCAACAAAAATAAATGGATATGCAAGCAACTTATGTATCCAAACGCTTGAGCTTTGCAATCTTGAGTGTAGCTCAAGAAGTTGCTTGTCTCAAGATCCGGTTGGGATACATAGTCTTGCATCGCTCATGCACTCGTATTCGACTCAAACGGTTTGATCGAATTTTCGAACTTTGCGGATCAAAATTGTTTGTCCATACAACCTTGAGGGTAGCTCGACAAGTTGTAGGGAGAAACATACTTTGAATGTCCTATATGTTCAAGCTGCCTCATATAGAGACGAGTGACATGTAGCTTTAATTTATTTATTGGACCCAGAACTTAATGAAATCATATTTCTTAAGTCTGTTCTTTAGAAGGTCATTTAATGTCAACGAGAATATAGTTTTAATTCTATCAATTAGAATTTAACTTGATATTCAATTAATCAACTTTTGACCAATTAACTTATTAAAATATTATATTTTAATTCCTATGGTAAACATAGTCTTGCCCTAGTTTTAGCATATGTTCAATATTAAATATAGGTAGATTGGCTTTTATCTATCTATATCTTCCCACTAATTTTACGAACGTTTTAAAGCTTAATAACGAACGATTTAATCGATTTAAAATTAATGGGTAAGAGTTCCAATCACCTTGAGTCTAAACAACCTTGAGTGTAGCTCAACAAGTTGATTGACTCTGCGATCGGAAGATGACTCTTCATCGATCATATCGGATATGACTCTCTTAATCGGTTTTTGCCCCTAGCCATTCGTGATCATGAGTGTGCTCATCCAAATCACAATGTCTAGTCTAGTCGGACCCTTGTTTTCGTGTCTAGCCTGACTTGCCCCTCAGCTCGGTGTATGCACGACACGTCGGTTTGGGTCAGATCTTAGACTACATCTAGGCAGACCACATCCTTGACTAAACTTGCGCCGCCGCTCGGTGTATTCACGACAACGTCGGTTTGGGTCAAGTCAAGATGTCATCTTATGTATTTAAGAAGTTGGTTTCTACAAGGTTGCCATGTCACAGCTTGAGTGTATCTCAACAACTGTAACACGGGCCCTATAGTTGCTAACCCCTAAAACAAGGAGGGCTACGGCTAATCTTGAAAAAGATCATTAACGTATTTGACTTAGATATAGTCCAGGGTGTCATACAATCATGATTCGCGACATTGCGGTCCAGCGGAACTCAGCCATGGAATTGACTAAGCCAGGATCACTACCCCTTGGACTAGCAAGGGTTGACCCAGAACTCTTAGCCAAGCACATTGACTGGATCATGGTCCATTGAATGAAGCTTGTCATTTTTGTATGTATGCCATAGACTAAACAGCTTTTATTAACAACTAATTAATCCTATCAACTAGTTGAATCCTTCAATTCAAAATTTTAGGATTTGTTTAATAACTTTTATTAAGTCCTTATCAACTATAAGGTTCACGTGCTACCCTAATCGTTATTAGGATTTTAATAAATTTTATTAACAACGCTAGAAGCGAAGTCCTTTAATGAAAATTAATTATAACAATTAGAATTGAAAATTCATTTAAAGGACTACCCTAATCAGGAATTAGGTCTTAATATTGTTGTTAATGAATTATTAAAACATAGCATGTCATTAAAATTCAAGTAATAAATTTTAATCATTTTTAATGGCTAACCTAAAGGGTTGTCTTGTGTTATCAAATAAGGGACAAGATTAACAAGCCATTAAAATAAAGCTACACTAATTTTATCAACATAAAATGAAAGTGTATATCTATTTAACAATTAAATAAACTAAGTTTATCGCATGAACAATTTTTAGACTTTTAAAATCAGTTTTAAAAATATCTTATAAATTTAAAACATTGCTTTAAAAATTTTCCATGTTCAAAAATTTATCATGTACAATTTTTTAAACATCTAAAATATTTTAAACTTATCGCATAAATTTAAAGCCTTAAAATAAATTTTAAAATTTATCACATAAATTTAAAAATCCTATTTTAAAATTTCCATGCTTAAAAAAATTTATAATATAAAAAATTTTAGGCATCCAAAATAATTTTAAACTTTTAAACATTTAAAATTAGTTTTAAAAATTATCACATAAATTTTAAAACGTTATTTTAAAATTTTTTATGTTCAAAAAATTTAACACATAGAATTTTGAACTTCAAAACATTTTTAAAATTATCTAATAACTTTAAAAAATTTAAAAGTATTTAAAAGCATTAATAAGTTTAATCAAATCGCAGTACCTAGATCGACTACGCAAACCTAGGCTCTGATACCACTGTAGGGGAATTGGCGGTCCCTTAGGGCACAAAAATTCTAGTCCCGTCCTAAGTCGGACGGGACATAGACAGAAAAACAAAAGCAGCGGAAGAAAAACTTAGTTAATCTAAATTAACATGCAGTTAAAACCTTTTTAACTTAGCCATAAGGTCCAACACCCTATGCCAAGATCTATGCCGACTTGGGATGGGTCTGACCATCCCAAGAAGGATCTAGCCTACTGCGATTAAACTAAACTAATGCTAATAAAATACTTTAACCACATACCCGGAATCTCAGCCCTGGAGCAGGCGAGATTTTCCGCGCCGTCTTCCGAGCTGCTCCCATCCCACGCCGAGCCGCTCCCATCCCACGCCGAGCCGCTCCTTGATCCGCTCCCCGAACCGCTCCTCGATCCGCTCCGCATCCCGAGGCGATCAATCCCCGTGCCGCCGAGCCAACCACGCGCCGAAGAAAGTTTCACGCGAGTGAAACCTCCGTCAAGATTTCAGATTCAGAATCCGAACTCCTTTGTGGCTTTGCTAGAGCCCGCAGGAGAAAGGCAGAAATTTAGGGAGAAAGAGAAATATTTATTTAAGCTTAGATCCGAGCGTGCTCCAACATTTACGAGAGTCGCTCAGATCTAGAGCTTGGGACGAGTTTTGAGAAAGGGGGGAGACCCCTATTTATATAGGCGGCGGACTCTCCCCTTTTCTCAAAATCCGATGTGGGACTAAATATTTGGGTTAGTTAAAATCAAGTTAGTTTGTATTTCACAAAGTGCAAACTTCCATGAATTTTAACTCACTCACCGTTGAGTTTCAAGATCGATACAACCTATCAATACGACAAGCGTTCAACGGTGAACGCATAGGAAAAAACCGTTCGTCAATCGGAGGTCGTTTGACCCTCCAATTGAGTGTCCAAAGATCAGCCAAAACCCACAAAACCGCAAACAGCCAGCCGCCAAAATACACGCTGCCCTAGGCAGCGTGTAGCCTCAGGCCGCGTGCAGTGCACGCGCCTCGAGGCGCGTGCACTGCACGCGCCTCAGCGCGTGCACAGTGCACGCGCTGGGCGCGTGCAAGGCACGCGGCGCGTGCCTTGCACGCGCCCAGCGGGCGCGTGCACAGCACGCGCCACGCGGGCGCGTGCTGTGCACGCGTCCTGCGTGCACTGTGGGGCGGGGCGGGGCCCCACCTGCATGATTGCGGGCGGGCCCCGCCTGTGAAGACTGTGGGCGCAAATGCGCCCGCTTTATTTGCTGTCCGGCCCATCTGCCTCTTGGGCTGATGTCTACATGGGCTTTTACTGTTTTGGCCATAACTTTTGCGTTTGGTGTCCGATTTGGACGCCGTTCGAACCTGGGTCTAGACCGGGACATTCCCGTCTTACCCGTGAACTTTTCCTTGCGTTTATTTTATTAAATGTTGTATTAAACAATTTAATACACGTTTAATCGCTTTTGCATCAAATGCAAAATAGTCCCTATCTAGGCTTAAATTATCATATTGCATCAAATGCAATTATCTCTTCTTTTGCATCAAATGCAAATATTCTCACTAACTAATTTCTACCTATTACTAGACGAAGAATCGCACTCTGTGTGAGACCCTACAGCCTGACCCTTACAACAGGTTGGGCTCGAAGCCCTATACGGCAGTGACCACGAGCAGTAGTTGCCGTCCCTGCTTCAGGAATCATCATTATGTGGTTAACTCATTGACATGAGTATTGTCGGGACCACCTGACTGTTTCCGTGATGATTTCCGCAGTTATAGTCTCTTCGTCTAAATTGTGTCGTGTAGATCAAGTCTGGGGTACGGTCAAACTGTCAACCCCAATAACTTGACTCCGGTTAGTTTCTATCGATCTTTAGTCAACTAATGTTGGACTTCTTCCAACATACTCTGCGCAGAGTTTTTACTAAAGACCGAACTAACTCTACGACACTAACTCCCATTGACCGGGAGAGACGAATCCTCTCTTGGTCATTACTCGCCTCGTACGTTTCAAGTGACACCCAATCAAAAGACCTTTCGACAGGCCTTGCCTCGAAGCTAGGTCAGTTGATCTAAGTGGCACCGTTCACGCACAGGTCCGTCAAAATGACCTCAAGTCAAAAGACCAACCATCCTATCATCACTCAGAGTTATCACTGACAGATTGGTCAATATAACCATATGATAACTCTAGTGGATCGTTCAGTGAACTCATTCTAATGAGCACCTGTGTCTCGTCTTCGACTTCGCCAAGTCAAGCGATCATGAGATCATCGCCACCGCTAAACGGTGAAGACTAAGACACAATGGTCTATCCGATGTTTCGATATCCTTGTCTCGAAACATCTACGACCACGAACCATTTTAGACTTATGCTACAGACGGTCAAACGTTTCTCCATGATCAAGATACTCATCTTGATACCCGTTTGACCTTGCATAAAGTCTCAGGACTTTACCTAAGTCGATATCTAATTATAAAATAACTTAGATAAATTATTACCAAACAGCTTACTGTTATTTCGAACAAGATGTTTGTGCTATTCACACAGGAATAAATGGCCTTGAGGGCATAATATTCCTACACAAGCCCTCCCCACGAAGTTCAATATGCGCATCTCTTATGCGCCAAACATCATGCGCTAAATACCATATCTTAAGGGGTCGAGCTCAAGACCTTAAATGAGCGCTTGTCGGGAGGCAACCCAACGGTTCTATCTTAGTTTTTAGTTGAATTTTACTTTCACTTTTGTTTTAGATCTTTATTAGTCTATAGAGTCAAGAGTCTAGGAAGAATCTGATAACGGGCTACGGTTTTCATTTCAGGAAGAAGATAATAAGAGTCCATATGAACGGAGGACGGCCATGGCGATGGAGAGCACTCCAAGGGCGTGCTCAAATGCCAAAGGGAAGAGGAAATTGGCGGGAGAGAAGGAAACAAAAAGTGTCGCAAAACAGAGAGTCTGGAGCTGAAAAAAGCAACCCACTCGACCGAGTATCTTGTTTACTCGGTCGAGTGAAGAACCTACTCGACCGAGTAGGGTACTATGTATAGATGTCTCGAAAAACCCCTCTCTGGAAATTATATGCCACTCGGTCGAGTGAATTTATCACTCGACCGAGTAGAAGACTGTCGCAGAATCGTCGAAAATCCATACTATGTTTCTAATTGCCACTCGACCGAGTAAAACTTGTCACTCGTCCGAGTGACTCGAACCAGTCAGTCGAGTCGTCTGACCTAGCCAAACTACTAAAATTTCGAAATAAATTCCAAGGCTTAAGTTACTTGGCCGAGTGACTTAAAGCCAGCACATCTCTTTTAAGACTCGAAATCGGTGGCCCCCAAATCCCCAATTCTTGCGCACTTCCTCTCCACTCATCCAAACCCCTCCACCACCAGCCACCGAATGTCGGGCCTCGCCCGAGCCCGATCCTGCCGATGCCGGACCGTCGGCCTCTGCCGCCCGCCACTCCACCCGTCGTCGATTTGCCCCCCCCATTTTGCCCTATATTCTTAATCCCTCTCTTCCCCCACTCATCCCGTAAGCCCTATTCCTCTCTCATTCAAAAATTAAACTCTACCTATAGCCTATTTTCTTTGATTTACCCCAAGATTTCTGATATTCATCGCTAATCTTTGTCTTTGTACCGAATGACAGATTGGGGGAAATCCTACGTTGAATTGAAGCTGTAGGAGAGGTGTCTCTCGTGCATCCGTCACGTGGAGCCGCGTCGTGCTTCGTACACTCGCTCCTTACTATATTCAGTGCATTTGGTAATCTCTGCCCCTCATGATACACACATGCCTCCATGCCACACTAAACCTAGTTCGAGGCAGCCCGCTTCCAGGAATGATACAATCGAAGACCCTAGCCCCTCTTCCCCTAGGGCAGACTCCCCGCCCCCTATCCTGAGGACATATGACGTCGCCTTCAGGGACACCAATCAGGAAGAACAATTCGTTTCTTTGCTCCTCCTCTTAGGTCAGGGAGATGGGACCACTCAGCAGTCTGTCGAGCGGGACTTACCGGTCATTCTCGATCTCGTTAGGCGAAATCGTCCACCTCCGGCCACACCTGCCCCCCTCCTGATCATCCACTGTGGGATCCACCACCACCGCCCCCACCACAGGGGGTGATGGTGCTTCTGCTTGGTGGCTAGTGTTCATGTGTCCCCCTTTATATTCTGTGCCCATCTGTCCGTTCTGGGCCCCGCTCTCACACAGCTTGGGGGGACCGATTCTGCACCATATGTATATCTCCACCGTGTTGCACCTGTATATAACCAATTTGCATGCCTGCGGCATCCGTCATTTTCCTATATCATGTCATATTTTACCTTCTTTATTTTTCCTTTTACCATGCATGCATTCACACCCACCCTCCCCTATATTATGCGTCCTCGTGCCACACTTACCATATTGAGGACACTGTGATGTTTAGCTTGGGGGAGTGTGTTCACACATGCACTTTTTATTTTCTTCATTTTTACCTTTATTTTTCACCTTTCTTTACTTTTTACTCATTTTCATTCACTTTTTCATTTTCTTGTCATGCATCACATTTTCTTACTTTTGGAGTGACTTGCATATGTATAGTTAGTTTTTATTTTATTTTCTTCTTTATTTCTCCTACTTTCCTTGCTAGAGATGAATTCCCTATGATGACTATATCTTGGTATTTGCTTTACTCATATGCATGTATTTTCTTGCCATGCTATCGTTTTCATTTTTGATATCATATGGATACATTGATATGCATTTGAGAAAAAGAACTTCCATCGCTCATTATATGAATTCGAATGAAATTTTAGCGTTAAGTGAGTCTAGGAACTATTATTATATACCCTTTGCAGAAAACACGCCAGGCTTCATGCATTGATTGCCAATAATTGGAGTACTTCTTTGCTTTTCTATTATCGCTTCTTTTTGCATGAAATGTGCTTTGAACTTCCAGGTTGAATGAATGATTGCCATTTGATATGATTGGATTAGTTTACTTTTCTGTTATCAAACTGAGTAAATTTAATTACCCTGCTGAAGTTGTTGTGCACAAACAAAGAGTGAACCGAGCGTTATGTATATTTATTTCTCCACATATCTTGAACATCATTTCTATACTTATAGTCGTTGGTGAATCTCCTCCTAGTGAATCCTATATTTGCATCTTCCCCAGGCTAAAAAGAATAAGCTCCATGAATCCCAAAATAAAAAAATATATTCATATCATTTCATCTTAGTTGGGATTGTTCTTGTGTATATATAAAAAAAGAGAAAAAGAAAAAAGAAAAAAAGAGAGAAAAAAGCAGAAAAAAGGGAAGTTCCATTGTACATACACAATCCCATCTTTCCTCTTTTCTTTCTTCTTATTTTTCTTTAGAGCCACAAAATTTTGGGAAAAAGACGTATTTACATATTTGATGCCACCACGCTTATAGATAAGCTTGGGGGAGGGGATCCTATGACGTGTGAGAGAGTGACTACTTATACGTGCATAACAACCTAAGCTAGGTAATTTTTGATACTTACGGAGACTACTTCGAGTATACCGACGTCTATGAATTGAATATTGGCATGAAATTCATGAAAACCATCCTTTTCTATTCTTATCGATTTGAAATGTGTGATATCTCTTATACTCCAAGTAGAAAGCAGTCAATTGAAAACTGTGTGATCTATGATTGTGTATATCGTTTTACATGCCCTTGACGACGTTGATTCTAAAATGATTTCATATTTCATATGATTTTTGATGTTCTTTGTTTTTTGTCAAAAGCACCCATATGAAATGGTATCGAAGTGAAAAGCTTTAGCATGTTTATATTCATTGGTCATGCTATTTGGATATGCAACTCCAAGTTCTGAGAGAATGATCTAGCACCTTCACTTTTCCACCTTCTTTTGTGTTCATCCCTTTTTCTTTATGTTTATTCGCCGAGTTCGCCTTTCTACTCATCTTCCTCGAGGACGAGTAAGAGGTAAGCTTGGGAATTTTGATAGAATCATATTTTACACTTTATTTCTGTACATTTGCATGCCATTTCGATTACTCATACCGCAATTTTCACAATTATTTGACGATGTTTCGATACTTTTCACTATTTCTTGTTTTTCGTCTGATTTCAGGAGATTTGTAGCAATCAATTGCAATTTGGTGCCTAGACGAATTGCACGTGTGCCAAAGCATCGCTTGTGATCATATCGGAGAGTTAACGACGCTGGGGGATGAGTGGAAGAAGAAGGGTGTCGAAGAAATCTACGAGGAAGTGAGGATGGGAAGCAATAAGCTCTGAAACAGGCCACTCGGCCGAGCAAGGCAGCTCACTCGGTCGAGTGAAGCAGCCTACTCGGTCGAGCAAAACTGACACGACGACATCTGCCAGCCTGAGTACCATAATGTACTCGGCCGAGTGGTGAATTCCACTTGGCCGAGTAAGAATTCCACTCGCCCGAGTGTAGGCCAAAATTTCAAAGAGAGCCAAGCCGACTTCTCTGTTTTTCTGGACGATCTGTAAACTGTCATACTCGGCCGAGTAGAATTCTCACTCGGTCGAGTAATATTTCCACTCGGCCGAGTGGCGCAAATGCCCAGTTGGGAAAACTAGGATTTCTGGCGGTGTAGGGGAAGTTTGGTCTGTACTTTTTGGTTCTTTTGGGCATGTATTTAAGCCCAGTTTTGTCTCCAGCCCCAGGAGAGACCAGAGAGAATTCTTAGAACTAATTTTCCTTAGTTTCTAATCATAGTTAAGATTTTGTATTGGGGATAGATTGAAGATTGGATCTTAATTTTCTATTGAAAGCTTCTTTGGCGACATTGGTTTGTCTTGATCTCTTGCAAGTTTTGATTTTTATGATATATCTCTTATTGAATCTTTGTTGCATGATGAATTCCATTGTTGATCTTGTTTTACTATCGATTTCTAATATGATTTGTGAGTAGTTCATTTGCTCTAGGACAAAGAGATGAACCCAATGGATCTAATGTTTTAATTGTGAGATCTATTGAATTGCTATGTTATTAGGCTTGATTGAAAGGTTAGATATTGATTGATTTACTACGGATAGCTATGGATTTTTCTTGGATCTCATGAGCTCGACAGAGGATCTTGATCCAAGGAAATCCCTAGATATTCGATTTAGGTTTACAATCGAAATTCCCTAGATTTAGTGCGCGACGGCGACCAAAGATAACATTTTTATTGTTTTACTATACTCATATTCGTTGCATGACAGTGAACGAATACGAACTATCAAGATCTAATTCCGAACTCAAGTTGTACGACAGCGAGCTTGAGTTGGGATTGGCCGAAATTGTCGATCTTAATGCTAGTGGTCTAGACTAGGCTTGCATGACAGCGAGGCTCTAGTCTAGATTGCTACATACCTACAATAGCACGACATCGTGAATTGGTTCTCCAATTAGTTGCGACAAGTTCACCTTAACTCAAGTTTGGTTGCATGGTATTTCATAAATCACGTCGATGAGTTAAAAATCCATAGTGGGGATTCTCTAGCCCTAGACATCTTTATTATATTGAATTTGCATTGATACTCAAACGGTTGTTACACCATCTATTCTCAAACGCCTTTTTCACCAAATAGCTTAGTAACCCAAATAGAGTATTGCCATTAGTCCTCCCTGTGATTCGATACCCGCTTGCCACTTAACCGTGCACTTGCGGTAAAGCTACATTGTTTTCCGGGTGTATATCCGGGAGCGATCAGATATCGACATTGTCGGAGAACACCGGGGCCGATTCTCGGCCACAGAGGGGTTTCTTCCATCTTAGAGGGACTGAGCTGACCCCTTTTGAGTTGGAACAGGCTCGGGTGTTGCCCGTGTTCAGGACTGCTTTGATTGACCAGGAACATTATGAAGGTGATCCCATCCGGCCTGTTTACGAAGTGTGGTCCGACGAATCGGTTTTTGTTGACTACGGGGTGGCGGTCCGCCTAACAGATAATTTTGTCCTCCCAAAGAATCGTTCCTTCTTGAGAAAGGTCGACCATAAAGGCTTGGCAGATTTCATGGAATGGTAAAGCCAACAGGTCTGTCCTTCACTTTCTTATTTTTTCCCTACGGCCCCAGATGCCCTTAACCTCTTTCTTTACAGATGTCATTTGTTGACACCGAGCTACGGTGACACTCGACGATGATGGCTGTTGTCGAAGCAAACCTCGATCTGGAGGGCCAAAGGGTGGTGGTGGCCAATAAAGCAATCGAGGAAGCTCAGATAGAGTTGAAGTCGGAGCTCTTCAAGGTTGTTGAGCTTTTGTCTAAGGTTTGGAGGTTATGGAGAGTGTTGGCGGTCACCGATGCCACACATTCGGAGCAAGAAAGCATCTGGATCATGTCTTCTTTGAAGAAGGAGGCTGAGGAGGCATTGGCTCTTGGGCTTGAGAGATGTAAGAAAGAGAAGGCCGAGCTTTGATCTCAAATCGACATTCTGATGGCGAACAATCCCAAGCGAATCGTTGCTGAATTCATGAAGAGTTATGAGGAAGACATTGCCCCGTATGTTGATACACGGGTACGGCCCACGAAACATCGTTGGATTATTGAGGCCCAATCACAGCCCAGTATCGTACGACAACGGCCTGGGACCCGCCAACGGAGCGAGAGCGGCATAAGACTCAGTCAAAGGAATAGTCCTTCCCAATCGTTGGACTCCCTCCGACATTGATGGGGTGGAGTCATGGCAACCGAGTAAAATGGGCAGCCGCTAACTCGAATCCCGGAGAAGATCATGCCCTGATCAACGAGGGACGGTTACACATCTTCACAAAGGAGCTACCTATAAATAGGATGACAGCAAGGTATGTGATCTAATACATAGAACTATATCTTCTTATGTCCACCACTCTATAATCGAGCTTGCATCGTTAGTCTAGAGACGAACCTCCGTGGGTTAATCTAAGCTACACCAAGCTCCCTCTCTTCCTTAAGTTCCCTACTAACTTAACCATCGGAGGGGGTTTGGGTTGGAACCCAGATCCGACCCCCCTAATGACTCCCTGTGGTGCAGATCTATGTTTACCATCCAGCGCCTAAGGTCGATATCGAGCTCTTTATCCTCAAACGACCAATCCGATGGCCGTTCTTAGGTCGATCGACAGTCGTATCATCGTCAACTACTAACTACCAACCCCAGTTCTTCCAACCGAGGGTCCCACTCCAAAGGCTAACTAGGCTCCAACTGAGTGCTTCGAGTCTCCGTCAGCTTGACAACTATCCTGGTCATTTTTGGCCCAACAGTTTGGCACCGTTTGTAGGAAACACGAGTCGACATCCCTATCGATGAACCACTCGACCAAGTCAACTAGCCCAACCTCATCCTCCGAGGTTGCCATAAGACCTCCCAGCGTCAGGATTGTCAACATGATAACAGGAGGTCCTTCGCACCTGGAGTTATCAACCTCCCTCCAAAGCTCATATACTGGGAGGCTGATGACTGTATCCGTGGGGCAAAAGCGCCCCAGAGATTCCATGCCACCTATCTCCTTATCGAATGAAGATCTAGAAGGTATGGAACTATCACACGATGATACCGTTGTCATCACGGCCACCATCAAAGAGATCGTCGTGAAAAGGTTGCTTGTCGATACCAGAAGCTCGTTCGACATACTCTTCTTCACTACATTGGAGAGGATGAAAATGTCCACCATGGATTTGACGCCTTGTATGGGACCCTTGGTGGGATTCACCAGGTATTTTGCCCCAATAGCAGGCATCATCACCCTACCGATGACCCTCGGTATATATCCTTGACAAATCACTCGCCTAACCAACTTCATGGTAGTGAAGGTCAAATCAGCGTAAAATGGAATCATTAAAAGACCCTACTGAACGCCATCGAAGCTGTAGTCTCAACCTTCCATCAGATGATCAAGTTCTAGACCCCCGAGGGGGTAGGAAGGGTAAAAGGGAATCAAAAATAGGCACGGTCATGCTACACACTGACCATCGCTCAGATGAGGGTCGAGCAGGCGGATCCAGTCGACCCTTGGCTCGAAGATTGATGGCCTACCGCGGTCAAAGAAACGGAGAACGTCAGAGTCTTCGACGTGGAAGGAAAAATCGTCTCAATTGGATCGTTGCTCTCCTGCGACCTAAAAGAGTGGTTAATCACCCTCCTATGAGAACATGCCGACATCTTCGCCTTGGTCCCAAAGGACATGCCCGGCATCGACCCCGAGGTAGCATCCCACAAGCTGGGGGTAGACCTGACCTCCAGGCACATGAAGCAGAAGAAGAGAAATATGGTAGGAAAAAAGATGAAAGCGGTGATCGAAGAAGTCAATCGACTCCTGGAAGCTCGCTTCATTCAAAAAGTCAAATATCCCGAATGGATCTCGAATGTCGTGATGGTCAAAAAGGCGAATGGCAAATGGAGAATGTGCGTTGATTTCACCGACCTCAACAAAGCATAACCTAAAGATAGCTACCCCTTGCCATAAATCGACCATCTGGTCGACAATGCTTCGGGCTACGAGCTTCTCAGCTTCATGGACACCTTCTCAGGATACAGTCAGATTCAGATGGCACCTGAAGATAAGGAGAAAAATTCTTTCATCACTGGTCGAGGTATCTTCTGCAACACCAAGATGCCATTCGGTTTAAAGAATGCAGGTGCTACGTATGAACGCATGATAAATGACGTATTTGTGGCTTAAATTGGGCGTAACTTAGAAGTCTACATCGACGACATGTTGGTTAAGTCGAAGAAGCCCATGGATCACATTGCAGACCTCCAGGAGATATTTGCACAGATCCGACACTACAACTTTTGGCTGAACCCCGCCAAATGTACGTTCGGGGTTCGTTCGGACAAATTCCTCGGTTTCAAGCTGACAAATCGGGGGATCAAAGCCAACCCCGACAAGATCGCTGCCATCATCTCGATGAAGGAGCCCATGACTCTCAGAGATCCAGAGGCTAAACGGAAGGATAGCAGCACTAGGACAATTCCTGTCTAAGTTAGCCGAAAGGTCGTTGCCTTTTTTTTAAAGTGTTGAGGAAGGCGATAGCCGAGGCCTCTAGCGGCAAGAGAACCATCGAGTGGGTTGCAGACTGAAAAAATCGTTCTCCAAATTAAAGGAGTACCTTCACACCACACCGCTCCTGACGAAGCCAGACAAGGATGACCAGCCCATCATTTACTTGGCGGCTACCGAGGAGGCCGTAAGCTCGGCACTCATCAAAGATGATGCAGGAGTACAATGACCTATCTACTACGTCAGTCAGGTTCTCCGAGGCACGGAAATCAACTACACGAGGATCAAAAAGATGGCGTTCACACTGGTCCAATCCGCAAGGAGGCTGCGACCTTATTTTCAAGTGCACACCATCTTGGTCCTCACCGACACTCCCCTAGAACAGACCTTGAAGAGGCTCGATCGTTCGGGGAGAATGACGAAATAGGGGGTCGAACTAAGAGAGTTCAAAATTCAGTTCAAGTGAACAACCTCCATCAAGGGGCATGCTCTTGCTGACTTTATCGTCAAACTCACCTATAATGACGACCTTCAAGCAGAGGTGCACACATCTGTCTCATCACCTGAAGCTACCCCCTCGTCCTCGACAAGCATCGACCCACCAATCAGAACAAGTGAAGACGATGGGACTTGGGTTGTTTAAGTCGACGGTTTGACCACACAAGCTGGAAGTGGGGCCGGAATAATCGTCCAAACCTCTGCGAGTGAAATATTCGAATATGCCCTTTGTTTCGATTTCCAAACCACTAATAATGGAGCAGAGTACGAAGCAGCCATCAACAGACTCCGACTGGCTCGAGCCCTGGGGGCGAGAGTGGTCCAACTACTCAGCGACGTCGGCCTCATTGTCAATCAATTAAATGGGACCTTCGAGGCCCACGATGAATCAATGCAAAGCTACATGCGAATTTCTAGAGCAGAGCTCGTCACTTTTGCACACATAGAAATTCATCACGTGCCAAGGTCGAAGAATCATCGGGCCGACACCTTATCAAAGCTTGCATCGTCTTCCCTTGTGGGACTTGGGCAGACCATGTACGTACAATGTTTACCCCATCCCAGTGAGTTGGCACAAGAACTGATGAACCTCGATCGAGAGGTTACGTGGATGGATCCAATCATTCGCTACCTAAGCACCGGGGAAATGCCGATCGACCCAGGGAAGGCATGAAAGCTCTAGCAAAAGACCTACCAATTCGTCCTGATAGATGGTTCATTGTACAAGAGACGATGGACCAGGTACGATATTTTGCCTTACCTTAAATGCTTAGCTCAGCAGGAAGCACACTACGTGAGCCAGAAGATCCACGAAGGCGATTGCAGAAACCATTTCAGAGGGAAATCCATAGCCTTAAAGGCCGTGCGACAAGGGTATTTTTGGCCGACAATGTTCAAAGATTCTATCGAATACGTTCGACGATGCTCGGTTTGCCAAAAGTTCTCAAAGATCAGCGCGGCACCACCGACTGATCTGATCCTCATCATGATCCCAGTTCCCTTCGCCAAATGGCGACTGGATCTCCTTGGACCATTCAAACCAGTGAGTGTGCAATGGTGATACCTAAAAGTGGCAATCGACTATTTCACTAAATGGATCGAGGCGGAGCCTCTAGCCCGAATTACCTGGAAGGAAGCTCAAAGATTCGTTTGGAAGTCTGTCATCTGTTGTTTTTCCATCCCACAATCCATAGTGACGGACAATGGGACTCAATTCAAAAGCACCGGCTTTAGAGACTTCTGGACAGCTGAAGATCAAACTACACTTTGCCTCAGTCGCTCATCCCTATTCAAATGGCCTAGCAGAATCTGCCAACAAAGGTATCCTTGGGCCCCTGCGGAAGAGAATAGTCGGGCTTAAAGGAACTTGGCCGGACGAGATCCCTAGCATATTATAGTCATACAGAACGACCCACAAGACCTCTACAGAGGAAACATCATTCATGGTGGCCTACGGATGCGAGGCCGTTGTCCCCGTCGAGCTCAATGAGTGACTCTCCAATACTATGAAGAAGAAAGAAACTCAGAGGGCCTCAAGCTCAACCTACAACTGGTGGACGAAGTCTGTGAATGGGTGTTAGCAACCCTCATCGAGCAGAAGGGGCACATGGCCCGTTACTTTAACTCGAAAGTCCACAAATGCAGCTTCCGTGTCGGAGACTTGGTGCTGCGTAAAGCCGCTTTCACTCCCAAGATCCTCAAGCAGGGAAAGCTCGTGGCAAAATGGGAAGGACCCTACTCAGTGATCGATGTACTCGGTCCTGCCACCTATCGACTCGCTACTTTAGATGATGGGAAACTCCCTCATCCTTGGAATGCGGAACATCTGCGAAAGTATTATTAATAATTTTGATAAAGGGGTAAAAAAGACCGTTCATTTTTTATCATATACATGTTCATTATGAATGCAAAATAGATCGTTCTTCGAAATCAGTCGTAACATTCTTGTCAGCCGTAAGCCAAGGGGCCATCCTTGCCACTGAATGTCTCGATCATCATCGGCCATACGTCGAAGGGACCACGTCCCTTGCCACCGAAAAACCTTCGTCCCTCTATCGTCATCCGTAAGTCAAGGGGCCACCCATGCCACTGAACAACTCTCGATCGTCGTCGGCCATAAGTCGAAGGGACCACATCCCTCGCCACCGAATGCCCTTTGTCCCTCGATCGTCAGCAGTAAGTCAAGGGGCCACCTTTTTCACTGAACAACTCTCAATCAGTTGTCAGCCATAAGTCGAAGGGACCACGTCTCTCGCCACCGAATGACAAAGATCGTCAGCCGTAAGTCAAGGGGCCACCCTTGCCACTGAATGACTCTCGATCGGTGTCTGCCAAAAGTCGAAGCTACTGTTTCCCTCGCCACCAAACGACCTTCGGCCCTCGATTATCAGCCATACGTCAAGGGGACACCCTTGCAACTGAATGCCCCTTGATCGTCATCGGCCATAAGTCGAAGGGACCACGTCTCTCGCCACCAAACAACCATGTCAAACAAATTCTTGTCAGATAGTGTCATGACACTTCAACGATCCAAGTCTGCTAAACTTGCATCGTTGAGGGGCCCCATACATGCGCACATATCTAAATACAGACAAGGATTTCAAAAAAGAGACTTGTCAGAAATCAAACGCGGAAATTTTCTATTGCAAAAATTCTTTTCATTAAAATCGAGATAGTTACATATAACTTGCTCGGGAGCGGTCTTACAAAAGTAAGGATTCGCAAAATTTAGGTAGACAAGGAATTGTCGGGTGTAAAAAGTTCATTTATTGCTCTCGCCACCTTATCCATCTTGGAGGTGGTCCGAGCCTTGTAAGCATCAACCTCTTTCCACTTCTCGAGAATCTTGACCTGAAGGTCAGCAACCTCCTTCCTCGATGCCTCAAGCTCAGCACGAAGTTGAGATCGTTCTCTCCCCCACTGAGCCTCCACCTGCTTTCTGGTGATTGACACGGAGGCGTAGCTGGATTTTGCCTCCGCGGCCACCCAGTCCAACGTGGCCTTTGTGGACATGGTCGTCCCTAAGTCCTCCTCCAGCTTCCTCACCCGAGTTCAGCGCTCAGAAGCCTAGATTTCTACAACCACCAGCCGACGCTGCCCCTCGATCAGGTCGAGGGTCTTACACCGTAGACAGTCCCCAAAAATGGTCACCTGTAGAGGGCAACAATTAGAAAAACTAGAAGGGAAAACAAAGGAAGAAGGTTGAGTGGCAACAAACCTGAAGGCCATTGCGGACGAAGCTATTGACCATCGTCTCAAGATCGACCTCATGTAGGAAGTCGAAACCCCTTGGCAGAGTGATATTCTCTACCAGACGGGCCCATGTCCCAAATTCCAGGAGGGCCGACTCATCCCTCCACATGGCAAACGCCGACTGAAAGGGCTCCCCTTGACTCTCCACATGGAGGCCTGCCGAAATGCAGTTCGACAACAGGAGGTGGTTGAACTCCGGAGGGATGAAGCCAGCGGAAGGGACCGAAGGAACAATGTTCTCGTGTGGCCACCTATTGATAGGCGGGATGGCGAAAGATTCAGCCCCACCTCGAGGGTCAGAAAGAGCTGCCTTCAAAGCCCCGACAGCTTGACTTGAGGAGCCTCCAGCCTCCCCCAAGTCCCAAAGTAAGTCCTCCTCGTCCTCCTCCTCCTCCTCCTCGACCTTCTTCCTCTTTCGGTCTTCTTTTTAGGCACGTTCCAGCTTCGAAGTCAAATCTCTGTAACTTTATGCAGAAGCTTTATGAATAATCTAGTATAATCATGTCAGATCTACGAGAAATTAAACTGAAACTTTATACAGAAGCGTACCTGAATCCATAGCACTGAAAACCTTAGACATGTGTGGTTGGACTTTCATACTTACACGAATCCCCGAGAGAAATCATTTAGATTTTCTCCGGTTTTAATCTTTGATGGGATGCAGAAAAGACAACTCTTCGTTTGTGCAATCTGGAGACCATGACCACATGTGTTTGTGTGTGTGCACGCGTGCGTGTGTGTGTGTGTGTGTGAAAAATTCCTAATGCCTAATGGGTTTCAGGTTTAGCCCATCATTAAACCAGAAAACCAATAAGTCTCTACACATTAAAGGCCCACACTCAAAACGATACGTAAAGCCCACGTAACTTATTAGATCACTTTATTGGGCTTACCTTAATTTGACAGCCTGCATTACATAATTATTTTACATATAAGCCCAACGTTGGATTAATGATCCAACAATCTCCTACTTGGGCTATATGTCAAACCTTATAACCATGTTATGCACTAAAACCCCGAATGAGTACTCGATATGCTGTCATTACTAAAATGCATCTAAACCAATTCGGTCCATCAATTATTTTAACATAGGATCAAAGCAGTCGTTGTCACATTCAATCATGACTCGACCCATTAATGGTCACATAAGCTAAATTAATTTAATGACATGAATTATGGTGTAGATGTGTAGCATGGAAATTTCATGTATTGTGATCTTAACATGCCTTCTTCCAACTGATCCTCTCTTAAACATTAGTGAGATCAAATTATATCACAATCAGAGTGTAACCAGCCCAAAACTTTATTTCTGCAGAAAATAACTTTAAATTGAAAAACTAAAAATTTTCTACATCATATGAGCACCTCAAAAAAGAACAAACTCCAACTAGAACTGAATATCCTTAATTGACATAACATCCATAAGAGCAAAGTGCTCATGAAACCCTTTGGATTGTAATTCTTTGGTAAGTAGATCCACAACCATATAGTTTGTTCTGATGTGCTCTATAGACACTGTTCACTCCGAATTGTTTACTTAATAACCAGAAACTTGATCTCTGAATGCCTTAACTTTGTCAAGTTCCTATTGTTAATGGAATAAAACTGCATACTTATTGTCATAAAATAATCTAAGTAGTCTTTCAATACCATCCATAATTTGTATCCAAGTGACAAGATTATGCCGTCATATTCCATGATGGGATGTCACTTAACATGGTATGAAATCTGCAGCCATATTAAAATAGGCTTTACCATGGACTATTTAGCCTCCGTCTAAGAGATGTCACCTCAAACATAAATTTCATACTTTCTTTACATCCAAAAAAATCAGAGTCGTTATACCAAATGATCGTAAGCTTTTGTAACGGTCTGTTTTCGACTGTACGCTTTGTCGTGCACGTAGCCTTGTTCATGCACGTGTTTATTTTAGACTTTGGCTGTTTCCGAACTCTATAGTATGATATGTCGTTGTGACCCTCTCTGAGAGTATTAAATTATGGCACTAATTTGGAATGTCATTTCACGGGTCGTTCTCTGACGATTTGACCTTATTTGACGAGACGTAACGATTTTCACTTTTGTTGCGAGGCCTTTTTATTTTTAGTTTCGTTTCTCGTCATAGAAATTGTGATCCGTCTTCTCTAACTTCTTTCTCTCGTCGTCCCGGTCACCCCAGTATTTATTTCACAATTTTAGGCTACGTTTAACCTATTTTCATTTTTTGCCCAACCTAATATTGATTTAACCTAAGTTTCACTTGGCTCTTGTTCCCCTAATAGTAATTAATTATAAAATTCATCCTAATCATCCAAGCTAGCCCCGTTTTGCCTTGTCACGCAGTACATGGGAGAGAGAGTAGAGAATTTGGGTTTTATAATAGTATTATAACAGTTTTTAAATCCCTAGACTAAGTTTTAACTCCCCTAGCCACGTTTCAGCCTTTACCCTATTAGGTAGCCTCACGTGCATCAGCCCTCTTCTATAAAAAAAAGACCTAGGCTAATTTTTTCACAGCAAACCACTCCAACGAAGCCACCGGCCTTAGGGCTTCCCGCATGCACAGACCCGCGCCCATACTTGCGTTCTCCGGCCAAGACCCGCCGCCGACGGCCACCTTAACTCGCCCACGACCATCTCAGCCCCTCTGCGCCACTGTAGTATGCCGTTGGTCGCCGGAAACAACCCTGCAGCCGCTGCAAAATCGCATCAGCAGCAAAAACTCTCCCCGCGGCCATCTTTGCACTCTCCGGTGACTCTAGCTCGTCGCTGACCGCCTCTCTCCCTTCCTCCAATGTTCCCCCGCCCTTGGGCCACCGTGGGGCCCTGTAGCTCTGCCGGAATCCGCCCCGATTTGCTGCAGTTCGCTGCAGTTCGCCACAGCTCACAGCAGTGGCCGCCGCCGTCGCTGCTGCCGCCGCCGCGGCTTCTCCCCGCTGCCGTCGACCCCCCTGAGGCCCCGCTGCTGTGACATCTTCCCTCAGGCCGTAAACACCTGAAACAGTGAACGCTCTCGCTGTTTTGCGTGTTTAGCGACGTGTCGTCGCGTCGCTGAGTTCTCGCCGTACCCCCTCGCTGTTGGAGTCTTCCGTCAGCCCCCTACTTCTCCTAAGGGTGTTTTCCGACGTCACGAATATCTCCTACAATGCTCAACATCGTAGACTCCGCGTGCATCGAACCGTTCATCTCGGTTCGTTGTTATGTCTTTCCGGACACCGTAAAAACGTCTACCGACCGCTTACCCACTGATTGGAATCTTGATCGCTGATCTGGACGCTGCCCGAGAATTGGCGAGCATGGAATCTTAATTGGAATCTGGATTTGGAGCGCGTTCTATTTATTCCAACCAATGGCGTCCCTATCCGACGCCAGTGTAGCTCTCGCGTCGTGTAAGAGTAAATTTCTGAACACTTAGGACCCCCAACCCATCCATGTTAAACAAGATAAAAATCGGTAATTTTATTGGTTGATAATTCACTAATAAAGGTAATTTAATTTGGGACTGTAGGCTGGTGGATCTGAGCACATATGTAGACTGGAATGGTTGGACGATATTTGCAGAACGTTTGAATTCAGGCAAGTGAAACTTGCCAGTTCTTTGTTTAGGCCGTGCTTTAGGCCATTTCTTGTTTTAGGCGTAAACGAGACTAGGCGACAAAATGATACTCGCCTAGATGCAATTTTAAGATCTAGCTTGACAACGAAGCTAGATCTGTCACCCTGCCATATCATTCATGCATTGCTGCCTGTCACGTTTAATTTTCATAACTGTATGCTCTTTGCTTGTGCACTACCATGCCTGTCACGTTTAAATTCCTTATCTGTACGCATTTAAATTACAACTTGCCATGCCATGTCATCCATGCTTGAGTGTTGCATTCGTAGCACACGCTACGTACTTCCTTGTTGAGGCTAGGCACCTGCGTTGCAGGCACAACCCTATGCCAAATACACTTCCTGGCTCGTGATCCAGAAGCGGGCTACATGTGTTGGTCAAAATCTAATGCCCGATTACACATGGAGGGGTAGGGTTAAGCGACCACGCAGCTTAGAAGTTTGCCACATCAGCAACTTCAGCTGTAAGGCGTAAACTCTGGGATTGGGGTAGGGTTAAGCGACCACTCAGCGTAGAAGTGTGCCCGCACAGCCACTTCAGCTGTAAGGCGTAAACTCTGTGCACGACGTGTTACTTGACGTGTTTACTTGACGTGTTACTAGACGTGTTACTTGACTTGTAAAACCCATGTGAATGTTTACTAGCTTTGTTATCTTGCAATGTCATACTTGCTGCACTTTACTACTTGTTGCATTCATTTCTTAAACTGACATGTCATCGCATACTTTTAGAACTCCTAGGTTGTTTTACTTTCCTTTTATTTTCCTTGCACAAAGTCTTTGTAGACTTTGCTGACATGCGCCCTCGTCTCTTTTGGGTGTCGCATGTTAGTTGCCGAGCCAGAGTCCGTTGCTGAGGACGAGGTGTTTGCTGACTTTGAGCCTGGGTCCACCGTTGACGTGGAGTACAAGGACACCGGTGATCAGTCGTAAAGACGTAGTTCTGTGTTACTTTCTGTTTAGTCTGTTGTTAGGTTGTCGGTGCGTAGAACTTTTCTTTCTGTACGTTTGATTTTTTTTGTTGGCCATGCTTGGGCCTTTTAGACTCTTTTCTTTTAGCCTGGTGGCTTTTCTGCGATGTTGGAGTTTATTATGGACATTCTGAGATTGAAATTATTTTATCTGTCTCTTTTCCTTATTATTATTTTTGTTTTGCATCGCAATTGCTAGGACCTAAACTTGGTTAATCCAGACGCTTTACAGACTGGAGCCTCACAGCTCCAAGTCTAAGCGGACTTCTCACGCCTCGCCTCCATTTTAGGGAAGCGGGTCGTGACAGGTTTTGTTGGTGGCACATGCAGGTCTCCTCTTGCAACTGCAAATTATCGGAACAACGATAATAATTATAGAATGTCCAATTAATAAATTAAAACATCCAAGTCTCAAGCTTTGAGTCTAATTTAATTCGTTTTCTATGTCATTAGATGGCTGGAAGACGACAGACCCGAGCTAGTGGTGGGCCCGACCGTGTTGCGGTGCCGGATAGAGAGCCCACCAATGCTAAAGTTATGAGGATGATGCATCAGATGATGCAGGTGCAGCAGGGCATGCTCCAGAATTCCCCTCGCTTCGAGCTGGGAGCGAAGCAGTTTCGGGAGCTGGGCCCGACTTACTTTGATAGATCTGAAGTACCATTGGCTGCAGAGGAGTGGATTCGAAATACGGAGGATAATCTGAGGATGTCGAAGAACAACCCGGCTGGATGGGTTGATTTGGTGAAGAAACAGCTCAAGGATAATGCCCGCAGCTGGTGGGATGCAGAGGAGGCGCTGTTGGTGAGACCTATTCCTTGGGCTACTTTCAAGGCTAAGTTCGATGAGGAGTATTTCCTGAAGGCTGCCAGTAGAGAGATGTTGCAGCGATTCATTGATCTGAAGCAAAGGAATCTTTCGGTGGACCAGTACCATCAGGAGTTCACCAGGCTGAGTCGCTTCGCACCGAAGATGGTGGAGGATGCTGAGGAGAAAGCTCAGAGGTTTCTGCAAGGTCTTTCCCTAGATTTGCAGAGCCTGGTGTCTTCGTCAGATTTGGAGTCGTATCAGAAGTTACTGGTAGCTGCTAGGAGGCAGGAGCTGATTATGAGACAGAAGAGAGGACAGACTTCTGGAGCTGGGAAGAGGCCTATGGAGCAGGTCCGAGCATTGGTTAGGCCTGGGTTCAAGCCTAACCAGTCAGTGCAGTTCAAGAGGCCAAGTGGGCCTACTCTGAAGACTTGCCATTTCTGCGGCAAGACTGGTCATATCAAGGAGCAGTGCAGAAGATTTCTGGGCCAGTGCTTGATTTGTGGCGATGCTACGCATGCAGCGAAGGATTGTCGGCATGCAAATCGACTGCGGAAAGCACCGGATGGAGTTTAGCAGCAGAGAGCTCCAGTACCTGCTGGACGTGGAGCGCCCCTTGTTCCGCAGAAGCAGGCGTTTCAGCAGGCTTTACAGCCGAGGAGGTAGGCTTTCCTGATGACTGCAGTTGAGGCTGAGACTGAGGATGAGGTTATTGTAGGTAACTCTCAGTCTAATTTATTCCCTTAATTGATCTTATTGTTAGAATATGTTTGGTTTCTTGCATATGATATGTTTGCTAGAATAGGATTTGATTGTTAGATTGATTGTTAGGTGTGATTTTGGTTTGCACATTTCCTGCACGAGTCCTCTTCGACTCTAGTGCATCGATGTGCATTATATCCCGGAGCTTCATGGAGAAGCATTCTTTGTCGACTTCTCCTCTTCCCAAGAGTTGGGATATCGTTACAGGGAATGGCATGATCTCAGTGCATCGTGGTTGCAATTCTTGTCCTTTGGTGGTCTGTGGACATGAGATTTACGCTGACTTTATTGTCCACGACATCATCAACTATGATGCCGTACTTGGGATGGACTGGCTTGGAGTTTCTATGCCACGATCGATTGCCGGAGGAAGAAGGTGGTGTTCGAGATTCCAAGTCATCTGGTGTTTGAGTTCAGTCGAGGCAGCAATTCTCTTGGTTCTGTCAGGTTTCGGGCCAAGCCGGTGGAGATCATTGCCATGCAGATGGAGCAGAGTAGACCAGCTATGGTGCGAGAATTCGACGACGTCTTCCCCGAGGAGATGTCTGGACTGCCGTCCGATCGAGCTCTCGAGTTTTCGATCGATCTTATTTCGGGAGCGCAGCCCATTTCGAAGGCACTGTATCGTATGGCTCCAGCTGAGTTGGAGGAATTGCATAGGCAGCTGGATGAGCTTCTACAGAAGGGTTACATTAATCCCAGTGTGTCTCCGTGTGGAGCACCGGTGTTGCTGGTGAAGAAGAAGGATGGTTTGCGTCGCATGTGCGTGGACTACAGGGAGCTGAATGCCGTCACCGTCAAGAATCGATATCCATTGCCTCGTATAGATGACATCTTTGATCAGCTTGGAGGATCGAGAGTGTTCTCTAAGTTGGACCTGAGGAGTGGCTATCACCAGCTGAAGGTGAGGAAGGAAGATATCCAGAAGACAGCGTTCAGGACGAAGTATGGTCACTACAAGTTCGTGGTTATGCCTTTCGGTGTAACCAATGCGCCCGCAGTTTTTATGAACTTGATGAATCTGATCTTCTACGACTTGCTAGATAAGTTTGTCGTTATTTTTATTGACGACATCTTAATCTATTCAAGGTTGGAGGAAGAGCATGATTCGCACTTGAGGACAGTAATGGAGATTTTGAGGAAGCATCGTTTGTATGCTAAGTATTCTAAGTGCGAGTTCTGGCTTGATAGGGTTGTTTTTCTTGGCCACGTGGTGTCGGGAGATGGAATTTCGGTGGATCCTGAGAAGATTAAGGCTATCAGAGAGTGGCCTGTTTCACAGTCTGCGTCTGAGATTCGGAGTTTCCTTGGGCTTGTAGGTTATTATCGGCATTTCATTAAGGACTTTTCACGGATTGCTGAGCTGATGACCAGACTGATGAGGAAGGATGTATCTTTCGTCTGGTCCGATGATTGTGAGATGGCCTTTTCTATTCTGAAGGAGAGGTTGACGACTGCCCATGTTCTTGCTGTGCCCAATTGGAGTGGAGGATTTGAGATCTTTTGCGATGCTTCTGGCAAAGGTCTCAGTTGTGTTTTGCATCAGCACGTGCACGTGGTTGCGTATGCTTCTCGTCAGCTTAAGGCTCATGAGAAGAATTACCCGACACACGATTTGGATTTGGCTGCAGTCATATTTACGCTCAAGATTTGGAGGCACTTCTTGTTGAGTGAGAAGGTGAAGATCTTCACCGATCACAAAATCTTGAAGCATATCTTTACGCAGAAGGAGCTCAACATGCGACAACGTCGATGGTTGGAGCTCATGGCCGACTATGAGATTGATCTGCAGTATCACCCTAGCAAGGTGAATGTGGTTCCAGATGCGCTGAGCAGACTTCCAACGGTGATGATGTTGACTTCGCAGTGGAGGTTGCAGCAGGATTTTTACGAGTCTGGTATTGAGATCATGCTTCCTGGAGAGGCTTCTTCGTTGATGTGTATGTAGATATAGGCGACGATCGTGGATCGGATCAAGGCAGGTCAGGCCGGAGATCCGAAGCTGGTGAAGATTCGGGAGCAGGTAGAAGCCGGTCTGCGGACTGACTTCTTCATTCACGGAGATGGTTCGTTGAGATTTGGAGCCAGGTTGTGTGTGCCAGCTGGAGATATTAGAGAGGAGTTATTGGTTGAGGCGCACAGTTCGCCGTATTCTGTGCATCCTGGTGGTACCAAGATGTACAAGGATCTTCGTCTGAACTATTGGTGGCATGGTATGAAGCAGAGTGTGGCTCGGAGCGTAGCCAAGTGTTTGGTATACCAGCAGGTCAAGGTGGAGCATCAGCGTACGGCAGGGTTGCTACAACCGCTTCCGATTCCAGAGTGAAAGTCGTAACACATCACTATGGATTTCGTGACTGCACTACCTCGGAGTCCGAAGCAGAATGACGCGATTTGGGTGATCGTAGACCGATTGACCAAATCCGTGCACTTTATTCCCTTCCGAGTAGGACAGTCCACTGAGACGCTAGCGAGGAGATATATGGAGGTAAAATTCATTTAATCTCCGTTTTTATATCTTTTTCTCTAGTTTAGATAGTGATGTAACGTGAATCATGCAGGAGATCGTACGACTTCACAGAGTCCCCGTGAGTATCGTGTCAGACAGAGACACGAGATTCACATCTCAGTTTTGGCAGAGTCTGCAGAAGAGCTTGGGTACGAGTCTGAGTTTCAGTACGGCATACCACCTGCAGACGGATGGCCAGTCCGAGAGGACGATTCAGATTTTGGAGGACATGCTGAGAGCATGCATGTTGGACTTCAAGGGATCTTGGGAGGATCATCTCCATCATGTCGAGTTTGCCTACAATAACAGCTACCAGGCGAGTATTGGCATGGCGCCATTCGCTGCGCTATACGGGAAGAAATGTCGATCGCCACTGAGCTGGGATGACGTTGGAGACCGAGAGCTATTAGGACCAGAGATGATCGTGGAGGCTGTGGATGTTGTGAGAAACATCCGGGAGAAGCTGAGGATCACGCAGGACCGTTTCAAGCATTGGGCTGATGCTAACGGAGGCCTTTGGAGTTTCAGCCAGGAGACCATGTCTTTCTGAAGATTTCTCCGAACCGCGGAGTTATCCGATTTGGAAAGAGAGGCAAGCTGAGTCCGAGGTATATTGGGCTGTTTGATGTCCTGGAGAGAGTTGGAGCGGTGGCTTATTGCCTGGCGTTGCCGCCGTCACTGGAGGGTGTTCACGACGTATTTCACGTATCTCAGTTACGTCGATACGTCAGTGATCCGTCCCATGCCGTGGATTTCTCGAAGATCACGGTTCGTCTGGATCTTTCCTATGATCAGTAACCAGTGGAGATTCTGGATCGACGGCAGAAGCAACTGGGGAATAAAACCGTCGACTTGGTTAGAGTGCAGTGGCGTCATGGTTCCCCTGGGGAGTCCACCTGGGAGCGTGAGGATGATATGAGAGAGTGCTTCCCGCACTTGTTTTCGAGCAGTGATTGATGCTGATTCTGAGGACGGAATCATTCATAAGGTGGGGAGAATGTAACGGTCTGTTTTCGACTGTACGCTTTGTCGTGCACGTAGTCTTGTTTGTGCACGTGTTTATTTTAGACTCTGTCTATTTCCGAACTCTATAGTGTGATATGTCGTTGTGACCCTCTCTGAGAGTATTAAATTGTGGCACTAATTTGGAACATCATTTCACGGGTCGTTCTCCCACGATTTGACCTTATTTGACGAGACGTCACGATTTTCACTTTTGTCGCGAGGCCTTTTTATTTTTAGTTTCGTTTCTCGTCATCGAAATTGTGATCCGTCTTCGTTGTCTTCTTTCTCTCGTCGTCCCGGTCACCCCAGTATTTATTTCACAATTTTTGGGCTTCGTTTGACCTATTTTCACTTTTTGCCCAACCTAATATTGATTTAACCTAAGTTTCACTTGGCTCTTGTTCCCCTAATAGTAATTAATTATAAAATTCATCCTAATCATCCAAGATAGCCCCGTTTTGCCTTGTCACACAGTACATGGGAGAGAGAGTAGAGAATTTGGGTTTTCTAATAGTATTATAACAATTTTAAATCCCTAGACTAAGTCTTAACTCCCCTAGCCACGTTTCAGCCTTTACCCTATTAGGTAGCCTCACGTGCATCAGCCCTCTTCTATAATAAAAGACCTAGGCTAATTTTTTTCACATCAAACCACTCCAACGAAGCCGCTGGCCCTAGGGCTTCCCGCACGCACAGACCCGCGCCCCTACTTCCGTTCTCCGGCCAAGACCCGCCGCCGGCGGCCTCCTCAACTCGCCCCCACCATCTCAACCCCTCTGTGCCGCCGTAGTACGCCGTTGGTCGCCGGAAAAAGCCCCGCAGTCGCTGCAAAATCACAGCAACAGTAAAAACTCTTCCCGCGGCCATCTTTCCGCTCTCCGACGACTCTAGCTCGCCGTCGACCACCCCTCTCCCTTCCTCCGATGTGCCCCCGCCCTTGGGCCGTCGTGGGGCCCCGTAGCTCAGCCAGAATCTGCCCCGATTCGCCGCAGTTCGCTGCAGTTCACCGCCGCGGCTTCTCTCCGCTGTCGTCGACCCCCCGAGGCCCCGCTGCCGTGACATCTTCCCTCAGGCCGTAAACACCTGAAACAGCGAACGCTCTCGTTGTTTTACCTGTTTAGTGACGTGTCGTCGCGTCGCTGAGTTCTCGCCGTACCCCCTCGCTGTTGGAGTCTTCCGTCAGCCCCCTACTTCTCCTAGGGGTGTTTTCCGATGTCACGAACATCTCCTATGACGCTCAACGTCGTAGACTCTGCGTGCGTCGAACCGTTCGTCTCAGTTCGTTGTTACGGCTTTCCGGAAGCCGTAAAAACGTCTACCGACCGCTTACCCACTGATTGGAATCTTGATCGCTGATCTGGACGCTGCCCGAGAATTGGCGAGCGTGGAATCTTAATTGGAATCTGGATTTGGAGCGCGTTCTATTTAGTCCAACCCCTGGCATTGTTACCCGACATCAGTGTAGCTCTCGCGTCGTGTACGGGTAAATTTATGAACACTTAGGACCCCCAACCCATCCATGTTAAACAAGATAAAAATCGGTAATTTTATTGGTTGATAATTCACTAATAAAGATAATTTAATTTGGGACTGTAGGCTGGTGGATCTGAGCACATAGGTAGACTGGACTGGTTGGACGATATTTGCAGAACGTTTGAATTCAGGCAAGTGAAACTTGACAGTTCTTTGTTTAGGCCGTGCTTTAGGCCATTTCTTGTTTTAGGCGTAAAAGAGACTAGGCGACGAAATTATACTCGCCTAGACGCAATTTTAAGATCTAGCTTGACAACGAAGCTAGATCTGTCACCCTGCCATGTCATTCATGCATTGCTGCCTGTCACGTTTAATTTTCATAACTGTATGCTCTTTACTTGTGCACTGCCATGCATGTCACGTTTAAATTCCTTATCTGTACGCATTTAAATTACAACTTGCCATGCCATGTCATCCATTCTTGAGTGTTGCATTCGTAGCACACGCTACGTACTTCCTTGTTGAGGCTAGGCACCTGCGTTGCAGGCACAACCCTATGCCAAATACACTTCCTGGCTAGTGATCCAGAAGCGGGCTACATGTGTTGGTCAAAAACCAATGCCCGATTACACGTGGAGGGGTAGGGTTAAGCGACCACTCAGCTTAGAAGTTTGCCAGATCAGCAACTTCAGCTGTAAGGCGTAAACTCTGGGATTGGAGTAGGGTTAAGCGACCACTCAGCGTAGAAGTGTGCCCGTACAGCCACTTCAGCTGTAAGGCGTAAACTTTGTGCACGACGTGTTACTTGACATGTTTACTTGACGTGTTACTAGACGTGTTACTTGACTTGTAAAACCCATGTGAATGTTTACTAGCTTTGTTATCTTGCCATGTCATACTTGCTACACTTTACTACTTGTTGCATTCATTTCTTAAACTGCCATGTCATCGCATACTTTTAGAACTGCTAGGCTGTTTTACTTTCCTTTTAGTTTCCTTACACAAAGTCTTTGTAGACTTTGCTAACATGCGCCCTTGTCTCTTTTGGGTGTCACATGTTAGTTGCCGAGCCAGAGTCTGTTGCTGAGGACGAGGTGTTTGCTGACTTTGAGCATGGGTCCACCGTTGACGTGGAGTAAAAGGACACCGGCGATCAGTCGTAGAGACGTAGTTCTGTGTTACTTTATGTTTAGTCTGTTGTTAGGTTGTCGGTGCGTAGCACTTTTATTTCTGTACGTTTGATTTTTTTCTGTTGGCCATGCTTGGGCCTTTTAGACTCTTTTCTTTTAGCCCGGTGGCTTTTCTGCGATGTTGGAGTTTATTATGGACATTCTGAGATTGAAATTATTTTATCTGTCTCTTTTCCTTATTATTATTTTTGTTCTGCTTCGCAATTGCAAGGACCTAAACTTGGTTAATCTAGATGCTTTACAGACTAGAGCCACACAGCTCCAAGTCTGAGCGGACTTCTCACGCCTCGCCTCCATTTTAGGGAAGCGGGTCATGACAACTTTTCTGACATCTGATTTATGAGCATGTAGCTTTTGTTATCTATAAGTACTGTAAGACCTATTTGACTGCTATCAAATGGTCTACTCCAGAATTGCTTAAGTATCTGACCAACTTACATGTAATGTACACAATAACCAAGTGCATTCAAACTTGAGCATGTATCAGACTCCCTACTACTGAAGCATATGGAATCTTTTGCATTTCCTGCCCTTCAAAGTAACTTTTAAGGCACTGATTGAGACTAAACTTCTCTCCTTTAGTTCAGACGCATCTGGTTTATAATTTTGCATGCCATATCTTTGAAGAACCTTTTCGGTGTAGGCCTTTTATGATAATCTAAGAATACCCCGAGAATGATCCCAGCGTATCTGGATCCCTAATACAAAGGATGCATCACCAAGATCTTCCATCTAGAAATTTCTTGGTTTCATGCAATGAGCCTATATCGTTACTGGCAAGCAATATGACATCGATATATAAAACCAAAAAAGAATATTTACTCTCACAGAACTTATGGTATGTACATTCATCAACCAGATTCATCTCCCAAACGAGATGATTATTTGATGAAACTTAAAATACCATTATCGAGACTGAAATCCACTAATGCCATGGTTATCCTGAAAGAATCTTTCAAGAAAACCAAAGAGAAAGTCTCTTTATAATCAATACCTTATTTCTGTATAAAGTCTTTTATGACAAGACAAGTCTTATATCCTTCTACATTGCCTTTTGAATCCAACTTGGTTATAAAAATCTATTTTCAACCAATGGGTTTCATACCTTATTGCAATGAGCCAAGATTCTGAATGTCATTGTCTTTCATAGAATTAATTTTCTTACTTAAGGCGTTTTCCACTTCAGAGAGTTAGGACTATCCATGGCTTGATGAAAATTGATTTAATAATTTTTCATCACTTCAATGTCAACGTCATGTTTTTGGAGAATTACAATGTAACTAACTGGCACTGCACTTCTCCTCTCTCTAATGGATCTGCTTAACAGCATATGTTCTTGATGTGCTAGAGTTTGTTCTTCTTGAACAATTTTCTTAGGAATATTTTTGACATTGTCTTGAGATCTCATTTCTGACATTGTCTTGATTTATTCTGTTTTGAACAAGGTCTGAAATTCGATCCTAATCAATTCCAATAACACCTATGGAAATATCAACGTATTCCTCTACAAAAGACAATGTCCTTAACTGTATCTTCCCCTGCATGTTGAGTATTGGTGTTTTATCCCAATCTTATTTTGATGATGATCACAACATTATGTTATTGCTAATGACTCTCATGTTTTAGTCTCTCAGTTTTATCTCAAGAATATCTTTCTTGGAGACTAATCACTTGGTGCAAGGATGGACATCAAGTGAAGAAGAGCCAATGCTTGGACTCAAGGAGTGCCAAAGCTTGAAGATGATGGAGAGCAATCAAGGCATCAAGATTGAAGACTTAGACTCTAAGGAAAGCATTGCAATCCATGTAATTTACTTTATTGCTTTCTCTCTTTTTTTAGTCTAGGTTATTGTAATGCTTGTTAGATGGTTTACTCATTCATGCATATGCATATAACCATCTTAGTGAGCCTTAGGATTATCATAGAATCCATCCCAATAGATTCACTCTGTCCAACGACTCATTTGGAGTCTCTGGCTTTCCGTCAGTCTCCTGCTGAAGGAAACACAGTCGACTGGGTGATTTCCAGTCGCCTGTAGATCCTTCTACAGTCGTCTGACATGCACAGCTCAAGTCAACATTTCAATTGACTTAAACTTGAGCTTTATGCACAGTCGTCTGTCGATCAGTTTTCAGTCGCCTGTATTTTTACAGTCGCCTGGGATTGGTCATCAGTCGCCTGTATAGCGTAAATGCATTCTCTGCATCTCTCTGTTGTTTCTCCATTTATTCTGTAGATGACTGATGAAGAATGTACAGTCGCCTGACTATTTGACAGTCGACTGTAGTATTAACATCAGTCGCATGTGCGAAGAATTGGAGAAAGAGTGCAGCTCCCTGTTTCGATCCATCCCCTGTAGCAGTCGGCTGCTGCAGGATTAACAGGCGCATGTCTTGTTTGTCAGTCGACTGTATTGACTTCATCAGTCGACTGTCCTGGCTCAGAAAATAGCCGTTGGATATTTTCTAGCCGTTGAGCAGTCTACTGTCTTTTGATCAACAGTCGACTGTTCCTGTCGTTTTCACCCAGTTTCTAGCCATTGCTGAATTCTTTCGTTGGCTGTTTTCTTGGGTTTTGGGGCTTGATATGGGGTTCCTATATATTTGAGTATGCTACCTTCACTTGAGAACTCTTGACAACACTTGATAACTCTTGACTCTATATAAAATCTCAAGAGATCAATAAGCTACTCTCAAGCTGCCTCATTTCCCTAAATTGAGCATTCATCATTCTTCATGCATTGAAGTCCAGCTCAAGGGAAATCATCCAAGTTCTCTCAAGCATATCCCAACACTTGGAGATCCTCTTCCATGCCTTGCATTCATTCATGAGTAAGCATCTCAAGGCATAGGTAAGAGTATTTATTTTACTTGGTGTAATTTGTCTCTCTAATTCTCTTTGTGGGAATTAGATCTTTCTCTCTTTGTGGATGGTTCTCTCTTTATGGGAGGTTGTCTCTTTGTGGGACTTAGGAACTCTCTTTGTGGGAGTAACTCTCTTTGTTAGAGTTTAGTGTCATAGTGTAGGGCTAATCCTAATTCTCTGAGTGGGAGTTAGTGATTCTCTGTGTGGGAGTCTTGATCCTCGTGTATGATTGGTTGGGTCCTTGTGTAGGGCATAAATCCTCTTTGTGGGGTATCTCCTTCTGAGATTTGTATTCACTTCTCTGTGTGGAAATATAGTGAATATTGATGTGGCTGGATGTACCCAAGTTTGGGGAACCAGGGTAAAACTGTGTGTTTGCGTTTGGATTGATTGTGCCTTTTAATTCCTCTTGCATTTATAATTCCGCATTTGCAAGTTAAATTTTAATTGGTCAATTTTATTGCCATTACACTATTCACCCCCCCCCCCCCCCCCCCCCCCTCTAGTGTGTGTTGTTAGTATTGCCCCCTCTAGTATGTGTTGTTAGTATTGCAAGGTAAGGCGATCCTTACAATTGGTATCAGAGCGAGGTTATAGCATACTGCAACGATGGCCGTCAACGCTACATCTGCGCCTCATAAAGAAGGTCTTTCAACCGTCCGACCCCCGCTCTTCAACAGAACCAACTACCCGAGTTGGAAGATCAGAATGATGGTCTACTTGAAGAGTCACGACCTTTGGGACATAACAGAGTCACATTTCGAGGAGCCTACTTCACTCGTGGTCATGAGAACTAAAGCGGAGAAGGACTTGATAAAAGTCAATGCTAGTGGTATGTGTGTTCTCCATTGCGCCCTCACTCTAGTTGAGTTCGATCGCATCTCCATGTGCAAATCGACCAATAGTATTTGGCATACTTTGGAGATCTCTCATGAAGTGTTACTTCAACATAAGGAAGAGATTCAGTCAACCAAGCCCGAGAAGAAAAAGGGCATTGCTCTTCATGGTGAGAAGGAGTCTTTCAAGTGGAAAAAGAAGTTCCAACAAGAAGCTCCAAGTGAAGATGAAGAAGATCTTAGCGACGATGACTACATCGAGCTTGCCAAGCAATTCAAGAATTTCAAGGCATTCCTCAAGGAAAATCAAGGTATGTCTTCGTCAAAGTTTGTCTCACAGTCTAACAAGTTGGTTTGTTTCAACTGCAGTGGAAAAGTTCATGTGGCCACCGAATGCCCTTCCAAACCCACCATAGATACCTATAAGGATAAAGGGAAGATACATTGGAAATCTAAGTCCGAGGTCAAGAACCAAAAGAAGGGACTTATCGGCACATTTGATGATTCTGATGGGGACACATCTAATGAAGAAGAAGAGGATGATAAGGAGCACGATCACAGGTGTCTCGTTGCCTTTGATGATTCTTCATCAACTTCATCTAACTCTAGCGATGGAGAGATAAGTACTTGGCTCAACTCCAGAGAAGAAAGTTGCTTCATGGCTAATGGGGAAGAGTCTTTGTCAAGCTCAAGCGAGGAAGAAAGTGATGAGGAAGCTGAGGAGGAAAAGCCATCCTATGAGGAGCTTGAATATCGCCTAAATGTG
This sequence comes from Scilla litardierei, assembly GCA_030789695.1. Taxonomy (NCBI): domain Eukaryota; kingdom Viridiplantae; phylum Streptophyta; class Magnoliopsida; order Asparagales; family Asparagaceae; genus Scilla; species Scilla litardierei. Next base: position 2,985 of record JAULAV010002993.1, on the reverse strand, counting down.
GCATCCAATTTGTCAAGTAAGTGCATCGATTCATATGATAAAATGAAAGCTAAACTTGATAATGCTATGAGTAGGGTGCATGATTTAGAATCATCTAGTGTAAATATTCATGATGAAAGTCTTGCTTATGACACTAGTGAGAGAGACACACTTCACTCTCAAATAAGGAATTGAGCCTTACAAATGAAAAACTTGTTGCTCAAAACCTTAGCTTAGATGCTCACATTCAACAACTTACATTGAAATGTGAAGAGGAATCCCGTAAGCTCATAAGCTTTGTGTATTCTAGGGATTCACTCCACAATTTGTTGGAAAAACAACATCCGGAAAATCATAGAGGAGGTTTGGGTTATATTCAAAATGTGGTTCCCAAACCCACCTCTAATTCCTCTTATGGTGCAAATACAAGAAATATTGCTAAAGCACCTAAGAAGAATCACCATGCTTTCTTGTATAACTATAACATCAACAAGAAGCATGTAAATCACAAGGTGATAAGGAAGAATGAAAACTCTTCATTTTTTGCTAAAAAGCAAAATTCTCATTCTTTGCATGCCAAGAAATTCGTTTCTACACTTAAGCATGCCACATCCCCCCTCTTGCAAAGGCAAAATCCTTGCCTAGGAAATCCTTGAGATTATGGATTCACACTAAGGTTAGTGTACAAGAGAGGGATAGTTACATCAACTCTCTAGTTAGGGATGTGATCATCTCATGTGATTACATTAGGAAATCAAACTCCTCTTGGGTTTGGTTGCCTAATGTTTAGGTTCCTCACACATATGCTTATTGCATGGGTATTGTGCTTGAATGTTTATTTTTTAGCATACCCATTGTTTGTGTGTGTTTCATGATTTTGAAAATATTTTTCAAACTTATTTTTCATAAAAATGAGGACCTTGGGGTTTATTGACATACATGTATTCTTGATCCATGTGTATGTCAATGTGGGAGTTAATATGGTATATGTTTAAAGTATTTTAAGACATATTTTAACTCTCATTTCGGATGTTATTTGAGATCTTTATTCACATTTGGTTGTTTTTGATCTCAAACCAAACCTCTTGTTTATTGCCAACATGTTTCATGATATATTTTTTTTGGCAATATTCTTTTGTGTATCTTTAAAGCTTGATTTTTTTTCATGTCTATTGCTTTGATACACTTTATGCACATGGCTCCAATAATTATAATTGGTATTAGATCCTAGAAGTCAAAAGTTGACCATTTCTATGATCTAGGGGGAGCATGAGATAGTGAATTGATACCCACTAAATTTTTAAATTTGGTATCATACATATCTTTCTTTTCTTGCATATTGTCACATCTTGGTTAAGATGTCAAAGTGGGATATTTTTGATGTCCACCTTTTTGACGATGTCAAGGGGGAGAGATATATGCATTATGTAAAGATATATGCATTATGTAAATATATATGGAGAGATATATTCATATGCATATGGGGAGAGATATATCTATGGGGAGCGATATATGGGATTAGATAAACCTTGCATGTTTGCATGATTTTGAATTTTACATTTTGGTTTACAATTGGTTTATGTAATCCATGCCTATTATATGTCACCTTGATTTCAGTTGGTATTATGAGTATTTACCTTTGTGTAGCTCATTGTTTATTTGGTGCATATAAGTAGGGGGAGCTCATTAGCATTGTGCTTTAATACTTTGTATTTTACAGAATGTGTGTCATCATCAAAAAGGGGGAGATTATTGAGTATTGGTGTTTTATACCAATCTTATTTTGATGATGATCACAACATTATGTTGTTGCTAATGACTCTCATGTTTTAGTCTCTCAGTTTTATCTCAAGAATATCATTCTTGGAGACTAATCACTTGGTGCAAGGATGGACATCAAGTAAAGAAGAGCCAATGCTTGGACTCAAGGAGTGCCAAAGCTTGGAGATGATAGAGAGCAATCAAGGCATCAAGATTGAAGACTTAGACTCTAAGGAAAGCATTGTAATCCATATAATTTACTTTATTGCTTTCTCTCTTTTTTTGAGTCTAGGTTATTGTAATGCCTTGTTAGATGGTTTACTCATTCATGCATATGCATATAACCATCTTAGTGAGCCTTAGGATTATCATAGAATCCAACCCAATAGGTTCACTCTGTCCAAAGACTCATTTGGAGTCTCTGGCTTTCCGTCAGTCGCCTGCTGAAGTAAACACAGTCAACTGGGTGATTTCCAGTCGTCTGTAGATCCTTCTACAATCGTCTGACATGCACAGCTCAAGTCAACATTTCAATTGACTTAAACTTGAGCTTTACGCACAGTCGTCTGTCGATCAGTTTTAAGTCGCCTATATTTTTACAGTCGCCTGGGATTGGTCATCAGTGGCCTGTATAGCGTAAGTGCATTCTCTGCATCTCTCTGATGTTTCTCCCTTTATTCTACAGATGACTGATGAAGAATGTACAGTCGCCTGACTATTTGACAGTCGACTGTAGTATTAACATCAGTCGCATGTGCGAAGAATTGGAGAAAGAGTGCAGCTATCTGTTTCGATCCATCCCCTGCAGCAGTCACCGGCTGAAGGATTAACAGGCGCCTGTCCTATTTGTCAGTTGACTGTATTGACTTCATCAATCGACTGTCCTGGCTCAGATTATAGCCGTTGATCAGTCGACTGACTTTTGATCAACAATCGACTGTTCATGTCGTTTTCACCCAGTTTCTAGTCGTTGCTGAATTCTTTCTTTGGCTGTTTCCTTGGGTTTTGGGGCTTGATATGGGGTTCCTATATATTTGAGTATGTTGCCTTCACTTGAGAACTCTTGACAACACTTGATAACTCTTGACTCTATAGAAAATCTCAAGAGATCAATAAGCTACTCTCAGGCTCCCTCATTTTCCTAAATTGAGCATTCATCTTTCTTCATGCATTGAAGTCCAGCTCAAGGGAAATCATCCAAGTGCTCTCAAGTATATCCCAACACTTGGAGATCCTCTTCCATGC
>JAULAV010002992.1:0-25013 GCA_030789695.1 Scilla litardierei | reverse complement strand
AGGGTTTTTGGGGCGGCGGCGACGGCCATCGCAGCCGTCGTCCCCTCTCTTTGCCGCGGCTGCCGACCCTCATCCAATGACTGTATAACAAGAAACTATGTGGGGGTTGTGCGGCGGCTTTGCCCCCCGCCAGCCGCTGAGGCTATGTCGGTCGGCTGCTAGCGGCCGATGGTTGTCGACCCTCGGGGTTGGGGGGTCATCGGCTGCTGCCCCCTTGATTTAATTTTTTTTAAAACATAGGGTAAAACAATAGACAAAACCCTAATTGGAAAGTTTGGCAGCGGATGTGGCTGTCGCCGCCGCCACCACCACAACCACACACACACACACACCCCCCCCCCCCCCCCCCCCCCCCCCGCCGGCCCGTAGGTGCTGTGGGGGCCGGCGGCCACTGCCGCCTCTAGTGCTCCAAAATCTTTTTGTGGTTTTGGATAAATCAACACAAAACCACAAAATTGAATTTTTCATCCGAAATTTTTCCACTGATTTCTGAAAATTGACAATATCATAGATCTAATCATGAAGGAGCTCTGATACCACTTGTTGGGGCTACTCTATATTATTATACGCAAAAACATGAGTGAATAATCTAGTATAATCATGTTAGATCTACGAGAAGTTAAACTGAAACTTTATACGAAAGTGTACCTGAATTCATAGCGTTGAAAACCTTAGATCTGTGTCGTTGGCCTTCCAGATCTACACGAATCCCCAAGAGAAATTCTTTACTTTTTCTCCGGCTCTAATTTGTCGACGTGATGCAGAAAAGACGAGTCTTCGTTCGTACGATGTAGAGACCATGACTCCACCCCCCCCCCCCCCCCCCCCCCCCCCCCCCCCCCCCCCCCCCCCACACACACACACACACACACACACACATGCAAAAGTCCTAATGCCGATTGGGTTTCGGGTTTAGCCCATCATTAAACCAGAAAGTACATAAGTCTCTACACATTAAAGGCCCACACCTAATAGATACGTTAAAGCCCCATAACTTATTAGATCACTTTATTGGATTTATCTTAATTTGACAGCCCGCATTACATAATTATTTTATATCCAACATCCCTTACATATATGAACCTCTGCATAGAGGCTCCATATATGAACCTCTGCATAGAGGCTGCTCCCTAGGCCTGCCCAACCCAAACCTCTTCACTAGTCAGCAAGACCGTTGTAACGGCTCTACGTATCCGTGATAACGGTTAACAATGTAGTTGTTACAGTTCTACGTATATGTCAATGTCATCCAAATCCAGATCAGAGTGATTGCTTCTTTCTTCTCTTTCCTTCCACCAATTAAAGAGAGTAATTACCAATAAGTTGATCAGAGAGGGGGATTGTTCGCAAATCAATAGTTTAGAAAAAGGAGAAAGGGCCCATATCCCATAGTCCCTTCTGCCATTGGTATGCGATAACAAGCAGCATGCCATGATGCCCACGGACAAATCTATTCCATGAAGGAAAATAAGACATTTCTTAACTTAATTTCCTAGAAGACAGTGCTGCCAGGCGCAACAGAGGCAGCAAGGGAAGAGAATTGAGGTTAACATCAGAGAGTGCTACTCCGGCGAGATCACATCACCACCGTAGCCCAAATCACACCGAATACAGCCGACTAGATACGGTGCGCCCTCTTGAACTCGTCCCTTGACACGAAAATTATACGCATCAACTAGAATTATACATTATACGGTTGCATTACACTACATGAAACGTTAACCTCACACTGGTCGTATTAACGGGATTAAGAAAGGTGAGACCAGACCAGGGCTTCATTCTCCTCGCACGCTCTGACGTTCACCTCCATTGCCTTCATACTCGGCGTAGTTCTAATTTCACAGCATTCTCTTCTAGCTCCACCCTGATACGAAAATGAAATCAACTGCGTAAATAACAAGAAAATGGGCAGGGTGGAAGTTTACACACAACATTACTCAATAGAAGAGTGAAATAAAATTAGATCATATGCTTACCCGCTGGTGTGGAAACCTTGATCTTAGAAACGGATTCCGCAGAATGATTGCCGCATGATGACAATTGCCACGGAGTTCTTCTTATGTAATTACTAACAATCTGATTCGATCGTGTAACCTCCACAGATTCCAAGTAGAAAACATGTGGCATTGTACAAGGATCTTGAGACATGGGTCTAACATTGAACATAAAAGCCGGGGCAGCCCTCTCGTTCCAATCTCTGAAAACATTGAACATAAAAGACGGGGCAGCCCTAGCGTTCCAAGCTGTGAAGGTCTGGAGCGGTATCTGTAGACTTCCAGGTGGAAGTAATTCCTCGTATATGTGGACAGAGTATCCCCATGAGACCAAGACAGACCATCTTCTTCGGCGATCATAACCGATGACGTGCTGTAGGAGGCGGGATGAATCCACCGTAGCAGCCCTCATGAGGAGGCGAAGCGCATCATACCGTGACATTGAGGGGAAGATGGGATCTACATGTTCAAGATGGTGGAGGGAAACTAATGGAGCTTGTGGGTGCGCCGACAGGAACCCTGATGTGTCTCCATCCAGGTCCATCTGTATAACATACAAATGTATCAGACATGAATGCTCTAACTTATGTACCCTGGTTTGGAGATGAACATACCTGATGAAACCCTGGCTCTCTTGTAAACGAAACCCCGAGCTCAGATATGCAGGACTGTATAAGATGGTCTTCTCCGTACACGCTAGGGTATCTCTTGATGCATCCGTCTAAGTTCCTTGCCAGCGCCTTGGCGAGTGGGTAGCTCACGGCGATCCCACCTCCGCCGAAAGCCATGTTAAACGAATGCTGATCGTTCTGTCCGACACATTCGGAGTTGCCCCCGATGTAGTGATAACTTCTGTGATCATACTTTGCTAATACCTCAACCAGATTATCGACGAACAGGGCCGTGTCGTCATCGGCCTTCACAATCCATCTTACATCCTCGAAGCCCTCGCTGATCGTCTCCAAGATCATCCTTGCCGTCCGGATGGTGAAGGGATTGTTGTGCCTGTCATACTCTTTGAATCTGGCCGTGTCTTCAGAAACTCGAAAAGGAGGTGAAGTGGAAGGCCATGGGTGCTCAGTCGGGGCCTTGTCGAGCCACACAAACCCACGGGTTTGGTTCGGACGCCACCATAGCTCAGCAAAAGGCCCACGGCTTGGCCACCCTTTAGCAGAGCCTGATAAGGCGAATACTATGTGGCTGATATTGGTGGCGGCCGCCGGAGCTGAGGAAGCTCTGATAATGACGTCCTTTTCAGGGCACTGATTGAAATAGAAATGGTCATACAGAATGAACATGAATCCAGTAAGAAGGACTACTTTCATTAGAGATGCTCCCACGTTATCGAACTTGGAAAGCTTGAAACGAGCTAGAATCGAACTGATCATGCTCCCACGTTATCCACAACTGCAATGTAAACGTAGAGGTGGTGTAAGATCCAGTTGCTGCTTCGCCTTTTTCCTCCTGATTCACAGCGATGCCTTCATGTGTACTTGGGAACAAAATTGAGGAGTTCTATGGGGTTTTCCCCCAATATATTTCCTTGTAATGTTCTATCAATTGATGTCTTTCTGGTAAACGGGTGGAAAATTCAATCAAGTTTCATGAACAAAATCACAAGTAAACAAGAAAAATCGTGATTGCATCATTAATCGCGATACAAGTGCCACGTAATGTGCTGTGGTTCACAATAAAATATGGTGTGTTTTTCGATTAATTTGCTGCTTCTGCCCAAGCAGAAGTTGAAAGCGATACTAAAATTATGGGGGTTTGGAACCATCTGCAAGTTGCCAAGTAAGATACTTAAGACTTTGGATCCAGATCCAGAAACCTTCAGGTTTCCAGTATGCGACTTGAACTGGACCTAATGCCAAGCAGTAGTTGTATTGCTCTTTGCTTACTAAGATTAGGACATAGAAATACCAATCGGATTTTGTTATATACTTCTTAACGAAGCAAGTTGCAGCATTCATAGAAATAACAAGGAAGCTACATCAAGAACCCACCAGAAGATATTCAATTTTCGTACAAAGATGTTTGATCAAGTCCCAACCTCTCATAGCTCCTCTCGTTATTCTGAAAACAAATGGTTGAAAACAGGATATTTTTAAGAGGAGGCGTATGGAAGAGATTAACAAGGGAGAGGAACCACTCAATATTGAACAGAAAGAGGCCTGGTCAAACAGCGCTACTGCCAATGGGATCAAAGAAAAGCAATGCGGAAAAGTATCGCCTCTAAAGTGTTGGGCAACTGAAAGCACAACTTGTTCAAGGTTGCAAATGGGGCCTCACAACATGTATGCCATGATAAAACACTGCAGAATGTCATATGCAGCCTCAAGGGTAGATGCCATAACAAAAATTACAGAGATTCTCTAAATGAACTTCCTTTATCCCCCCACCTTTAAAAATGGTTTCTGAACGCTTGCTTTTCTTTCTAAATTTAACTTGGTTTCCTGGATTTGGATCCTCTCATTGCAATTTTTACCGTGGACTTTTCATGGCATCGATTATTGAGAATTGTGATAAAAGCACACAAAAGTTTAAATTGGGATCAGATTCAAGAGTTGGATTCAGCTTAGAATTCCTTCTGGGTAAAGAAAGTGGATTCGTGATAGATGTCTTATTGGGTTTGGGTTTGGGTTGGAGGCTTTAGTTATTTCGTTGTGTGGGCTATAATTAAATAAAAGTTATATTAGTATAAGTTTCCTTAATGCTAAAATACAGATTCCGTGAGCGCGCGCATGCGCGCATGTCTATGTTTCATTATTAGATGAGAAGTGGATTGGCTTTACCTTAGCTTACAAGCCACTGGATAAAGATTATGTATGTGTATTGGAAAGAAGAGAGAATAGGATCCGTTGGATCTCTTCTATGTGTGTTTGATATTTGATGAGCACATATGGTGTTACCATATTTGTCTTTTAGGGTTTGCTAGCCTTATAAATATTGGCGGCTACCCTCCTCATTGTAACACAATTGAAATAAGAAAGTATCTCTTCTCTGTGTGGATGTAGTCTAGGTTTTATAGCCGAACCACATTAATCTTTGTCTTTCTTGATTGTTATTTCTACATGGTATTAGAGCAAATCCGATCCAATTTTCAACTCGATCAGATACGGATCCGATCAACCCATTTTCTTTGAGATCCGGATCCTCCGATCTACAGATCCGATCAGCCATACGATCCGACGGCGTGCTCCTCTTCTCAATCCCATCGGATCGGCTTCTATAGATCTGGCGGCAGCGGCGTGCTCCAAATCAGATCGGAGGAAATCCTTGGTGCGTTCTCTTCCGGCGTTCCTCTCGATCTGCCGGCGTTCTCTTGCTTCGTTGCTCCAAGTTCCGGCGATGGCGTCTCGACAGCAGATCCGGTGTTCTCTTCCGGCGTTCTCTAGATCGACGGCGTCTAGACAGCAGATCCGGCGTTCTCGACAGTAGATCCGCCTAAAATCTGATCGAAGAAACCTCCGATCTGACCCGAAGTCGATCTGATCGAAAAAATCTCAGATCGAAGAAACCCACTGCAATTGGCAGCAGCGAGGTGTCCTGAGATCTTCGTTGGTGCGTGCTACTTCGCTGTCCTGAGATCAGATCCAATTGGTAGCAGCGAGGTCCTCCAATCTGCCGTTTCTTTTTGTCAATCATGTCGGACTCTGATCAGTTTTTCTCACATCAGAATCCTAGTATGAGGTTAACTTCTGTTCTTCTTAATGGGACTAATTATACAACTTGGTCTAGAGTTGTGACTTTGTCTCTAAGTGGAAGATCAAAACTCGGATATATCAATGGGACAATTGATCGATGCGACGAGAAAGATCTAAAAAAGGTGCAAGAATGGATTGCTAATGATCAGACAGTTATGGTATGGCTTCTCAATTCCATGGAACCTAAAATTTCTGAAATCTTTACTTTTTCGATACTGCAAAGGATTTATGGGATTCAGTGTCGGAACTTTATGGAAATCAGAATAATGCAGCTCGTGCTTTTCAATTGCAACGTGAAATTACTAATGCAAATCAAGGTGATAAGCCATTCATTGAGCACTATGGGAATCTGAAACGAATGTAGGATGAGCTGAACATCTATCATCCTCATACAACCGATGCAAAAATTCTTCTTAAGCAGGCTGAGGAGGACAAAATTTTTGCCTTGTTGAGCAGTTTGAATGATTATGAGCAACTTAAAAGTCAAGTATTGATGAATTCTGAACTACCATCTCTCTCCAGTATTTGTGCAACTGTTCAACGTGAAGAAACTCGGAAAACTGTTATGATTGTGATCCTAAGGTTATTTCAAACCAAAGTAATTCTAGTGCACTGGCAGCTAACACTGGTAAAGGACTGGTAAAGGTATTCGAGAATTTCACTGTGACCACTGCAACAAGAAAGAGCATACTATAGATCGGTGTTTTTTACTTCATCCTCATCTCAAAGCCAAGTATGATCAGAAATGGAAAAAGAAGGTGCAAACAGCAATAGCTATGATGTCGATCTCAACAAGTAATCCTTCTACACATGCTTCAGGTAACCATCATGCTTTTTCATCTTCTTCAAAAACCAGCACTTGGATTATAGATTCTGGTGCTACTGATTATATGGCTAATCATCTCTCGTATGTTCATTCATTCAATCATACCTTTGATAATCGTACGGTTTCCGTGGCTAATGGGGCTTCGGCCCCTATTATTGGGAATGGTAAAGTTACATTCTTTCATACTACTAGTTCTGATGCTCTTGTTGTCCCCTTCCTTCCCGGTTCAGCTTCTTTCTGTAGGAAAAATTACTAATTCCTTAGACTGTGATGTTATTTTCTCTCCTAATTCGGTTATATTTCAGGATCGAAAGTCGAGGAAAACGATTGGTGAAGGAACATACTCTCATGGACTTTATTTGTTTAATCCAAGTAAAGGGGCGTTTCATACTAGCGCCTTGACTGAGAGTCAAGTTATTCATAAACGATTAGAACATCCCTACAATCGTATTTTGTCTTGTATTTTTCCTTCCATTCCTGTTGAGTCAACAGTATGTGATGTTTGTCATTTTTCTAAACAAACTCGTTTACCCTTTGTTAACTCTATGTCTGTATCTGATGAACGTTTTGCTCTAGTTCATTCTGATCTATGGGGTCCTGCCCCCATTGATTCTTATGATGGTTACAAATATTTTTTGTTACTTATTGATGATCGATCACGTGCAACTTGGTTATACTTGCTGAAATCTAAAAAGGAGGTAGGTACCACAATTAAAGATTTTCATACTATGGTAATAACTCAATTTGGTGCAAAAGTTAAAATTCTAAATTTTGACAATGGTACAGAATATGTCAAACATTCTCTTGATGAATATATTCGCAGCCACGGTATTATTCACCAGACTAGTTGTGTAGATACACAACAACAAAACGACATAGCAGAGATGAAGAATAGACATATTCTAGAAACAGCAAGAGCTATCATGCTTCAGATGAATGTGCCGAAGAAATATTGGTCCCACAGAGTCTTGACTACAGTTTACTTAATTAATCGAACGCCTAGTAGAGTGATTAATTTCAAGCCTCTATTGGAAGTTTTGCAAGATCGTAAACCTGGTCTATCTCATCTGCGAGTCTTTGGGTGTGTTTGCTATGTTCATCGATCATCTACTAATCGTGACAAGTTAGACCCTCGAGCAACTCGGTGTGTGTTCTTTGGTTATTCAAAGAGTATATATGTTATGACAGTTCCGCTCGTAAGATATTTGTCTCCCGAGATGTTCGTTTTTCTGAAAATGAACCATCTTCATCTGGAAGGATAAGAATGGGAGTCGATCACATGGGGAGTATATGTCTGATTTTTGGGCTTCTCTTCCGATTATTAGCTCCACAGATGACAATATTGAGACTGAAGCAGATCATTCGGTAGTTGAAATGTCCTCTGATGCTACACCAGTAACTGAAACACCATCTCCTGTTATTGATATCGAAACTGCTCCGCCAACAATTGAAATTGAAACTGATACAGATCATCAGCCTCCAAGACTCTTAGATAGAGAAAAGTGTCCTTCTGTGATGTTGAAAGACCATATTACCTATCATAGTGTTGTCTCCTATCTTATACAAGCTCATTTAACATAAGATGTTACCAAAAAGCATTCTGATTTTCTGTGTGCATTGTCATGTGAAATTGAGCCGAGTAATTTCAGAGATGCTAATTCCTTGCCGGTTTGGAAACAAGCAATGAAGGAAGAGTTACATGCTCTTAATGAGAATCACATACATGGAATATTGTTAAGCTACCTTCCGAAAAGAAGTCTGTTGGGTGTCGTTGGGTTTATAAGATCAAATACCTAAGTGATGGGACCATTAAACGACGTAAGGCAAGACTTGTTTCTAGAGGATTTACTCAGACATATGGAGAAGATTATAAAGAAACGTTTGTTCCAGTTGCCAAAATGAACACGTTTCGAGTTCTCATGTCCTTAGCAGTAAATCATGGTTGGAAGCTATTTCAGATGGATGTGAAAAATGCATTCCTTCGTGGAGATCTAGAAGAAGAAGTCTATATTAGTGTTCCACCTGGACATTCACAAGAGTCCATTTTTGGAGTAGCTTGCAAATTAAGAAAAGCTATTTATGGGCTTAAGCAATCACCACAAGCCTGGTATGCTAAACTAAGTTCGGTTCTCATGATGAATGGTCTTAAGAGAAACGCTGCAGATCCGACCTTGTTTGTTAAAAGAAGTAAGTCTGGCATCATTATCGTTTTGGTATATGTAGATGACATTGTGATCACCGGTGATGATCAAGCTGAAATCTCGAGACTGAAAGCATTGATGCATAGAAGATTTGTTATCAAGGATTTGGGATTACTAAAATATTTTCTTGGACTGGAAGTTCCCTATTCCGATAAAGGTATATTTCTTAATCAGAGGAAGTACATTCTTGACTTATTGAAGGAAACAAGAAAGATGGGTGTTAAACCGTCAAATATGCTTACTGATAGTGGTGGTAAGCTTGATGCTGATGGTGAATTATATTCGGATATTGGAAAGTTTCAACGCTTGGTTGGCCGACTGATTTATCTTACTATTACTCGCCCGTATATTTCATATGATGTAAGTCTGGTAAGCCGATTCATTCATGCTCATACTGTTAATCATATGAATGCTATTAATAGAATATTACAGTATCTAAATGACTCGCCTGGAAGAGGTATTTGGATGCGTAAGAATGGACATAATGACATTACTGCTTATACTGATGCTGATTGGGCTGGATGTCCTGTTGATAGAAGATCTACAACAGGTTATTGCACATTGTTGGTGGAAATTTAGTCACTTGAAAGAGTAAAAAGCAAAATGTGGTAGCTCGATCAAGTGCAGAAGTTGAATACCATGCTATGGCCTCCACGAAAAGTGAAATAATTTGGCTTTGGGCTCTTCTCAATGATTTAGGTTTTGGTTCGTCTCGACCTACAATGATGTTTTGTGATAATCAAGTGGCGATTCATATTGCATCAAATCCCGGGTTTCATGAAAGAACTAAACACATTGAGGTAGATTGTCACTTTGTGCGAGAGAATACACAAGCCAATACCATCTGCACTCCATTTGTTCGTAGTGATCAACAATTGGCTGATATCTTCATCAAAGGGTTATCTGCTGCTAAATTCCAAGAGATATTGTCCAAGTTGGGCTCTATCGATATTTTCGCACCAACTTGAGGGCGCGTATTGGAAAGAAGAGAGAATAGGGGATCCGTTGGATCTCTTCTATGTGTGGTTGATATTTGATAAGCATATATGTTGTTACCATATTTGTCTTTTAGGGTTTGATAGCCTTATAAATATTGGCGGCTACCCTCCTCATTGTAACACAATTGAAATAAGAAAGTCTCTCTTCTCTGTGTGGATGTAGGCTATGTTTTATAGCTGAACCACGTAAATCTTTGTCTTTCTTGATTGTTATTTCTACAGTGTGAAAATAGAAAGAGTATCCGTGAAATGAAAGTTATCTTCTGATGAATTTCTACATCGATGCTCCATGCTCTATGGATGAATGCTAAGATTGGTCATCCGATCTATGTATATCTTTTTATTCTTCTTCTTGATCTTGTGTACTTTTTACTTATCTTCCACATAGTTTTCCGCATCGGTCTCGAAAATCCAAACTATTGGTATTAAAGCTTCACTGTGTTCAATCCATCTTTAGACTGACAAAATGGATAAAGGAGATCCTAGGAAAATCGTTGGCATCGTAAGATCTAAGAAGATTTAAAAAAAGAAAAATTTTACCGTTCAACAATCTGTGAACAGTAAATTGTTTGAAAAACTATGATATTTTTGTTGGTGGTGGAATGGTTGAGTTTGATATGAGCACAGATCGTTTGCTGACAGATTAAAGTGATACAAGAGTTAAACCTTTAGTTTTTCGATGTTGCAAATGCAATAGTGAAAGCGGATTACATGGCTTCCATCCAAGAAGCGAAGGATTTATCACAGATGAGGGTGGAGGACTTGATAGGTAATCTAATGTCCCACGAGCTTGAATTGCAAAATATTGAAGAAAGAGAGAAACCTGAGGAGAAGGAAAAAGCTTCAGAAAGTTCGTTAGAACTCCTCAAGGAAGATCAGAAAGCAAGCGAAGATGAAGATGATGATGAGAAGATGGCGCTAATGGTTAAAAACTTCAGAAAGTTCGTCAGAACTCCTCAAGGAAGATCAGAAATGCATAGAAGGTTCATTCGCTCTAACACTTTTAATTACGATAAAAATTCTTCTGAACAAGATTCTGCTAATAGAGTTGAATGCTTCAAATGCAGGAAAAAGTGGCACTTCACGAAGCAATGCAGACAAGAGACTGCTCAGGTTGCCAAAGATAAAAGAAAAACCAAGATGCTAACTTAAGACATGTACAATGAATCAGAGGATGAGGATAAAGACATGGTAGCCCACTCCGCTGTCGTATGTTTAATGGCAAACAACGATGAGGTAAATTCCTTCACTAAAGCTGAATTGTTAGAAGTTTGTAAAGGAATGCAAAATGAGATAAATGAGCTAGAACTCACGTTGAATGACTATAGAGATGCTAGCTTTAAATTACAAAAAGAAAACTGTGACATTTCTGATGAAGTGGATATTCTTAAAGAGGAACTTGTTGCATGTAACGCTAAAATTGTGTCACTAGAAAAAGAAAACGCTAGCATGCCTGAAAAAGCTACTTGTCTTACTTGTCCTTCCTTGTTGAATGATATTAGCATGCTTAAACTTGATTTGATTAAGCTCGAAACTGAAAAAGATTATTTGATTAGAGAGCTTAATGATAAATTCTGCATGTTGGATAATGACTTTAAAAGAAAAATGATTGAATTTGAAAAGAAGGAAGAGGAAAACAAGAAAATATTTATAAGTAAATGCACGTTGCTTCTGGAAGAAAATAAACAATTAAAAACCAAAGTTTCTAATCTTGAATTGTCGTTAAGAAAGTTTTCAAGTGGTAAACATTCATTGGATACCATAATTGAAAACCAATTATATGGCAATAATAGAAGAGGACTTGGGTTTGGTTTGAAAAACGTTGAAAAGCCAAAATTCAAGAAATTCCACAATGTACACTCTATTGTAAAGAACAGATATGCAAAGTGCTTTACTTGTGATAGTGTAGGCCATACATCATATTATTGTAAATTTAGGAACACATATACCAAGTTTAAACAAGTGTGGGTTCCTAAAACAATAATGGCTAACACTAGTGGACCGTGTTGGGTTTCAAGGTCACACTTAACACCTTTCATGTAGGTGTGATGGAAATTTGGCGAGGAGCAAATTTTTAAAGTCACATTCTATTTCTAGCTCCTTAGCCAAATAGCGACGAGAAGGTATACTTTTTATCCCTCTTTGTATTTCATTGCATACCGTCATAGATTGTTTTGTGTGCTTGTTTTTATTTTTGTTTGTGTGCTTGTTTTTATTTTTGTTTGTGTGCTTGTTTGCATGATCTTAATGTGTTTTATTTCTAAAAAACAAATAAAAATGAGCTTAAAAGAATACCCTTTATGATTTATTATAAGTGGTATTGTATGAATGTTCAAATCTATCCCTTGTAGAAGTTAATTCATTATTGTTGTAGCTACATGAACATATTGTTATCTTTTTAGTAGCCATGACATGTCTCATAAATTTCAAATTTGACTTCTATACCTACATTTGCACTTTCACAAAAATAGATTTTTAGTGCTTTTGGAGATTCTTTTGAAGAATATTGGAAAGTGAATGTAGGGATGATTAAAATTCTGAATTTTCTAAGGGATATGCTGTGTTTAGCCCTGAATACAAATTGAGCACAAAAGACTTGAAAAAAAATGCTCCGTATGAAAAATGGATACACTTCATAGCTAATACACAACCCACGAGTATCCAACTTATGCTATATGTGTAATCATTAGTGTTGGTGTATATAACTCGTCAAGCAATGCCACCCCACATTTAAAAGTCCTTTTAGGCTATGTTTTGGGGTTTGGTATCTTGAACTCATCTTTGATGAGGTGGAAAAAAAATCAATCCTAGTGATATTCATGAAAATTGGAAAATGTGGATTGATTTGGTTGATTTTCTAAAATTGAATCTACATTAGTACTTTATTGTCTATATCACTACACTTACACAAAGATGGAGAAGTCTTTTTATGAATTTCTATGAGCTTGAAGTGTTTACTATTTAGAAAACTCATGCAATTGCAAGTTACAATTTATAATGGTTTATTTCTGCATGAGATATGTTCATGACTTCATTTAGCCCACTTTTGATGAGAACAAAGGGGGAGAAAGGAAAAGATTTGTTGAAGGGGGAGTATTTTCACATAATGGTCATGGTTTACTTGTTAAAGGTAGAGCGTTACATAATGGTCATGGTATTACTTGTTAAAGGGGGAGCTTGGAAATAGGGGGAGCGTTCATTGGTATATTGTGCATGCTCGTAATGCTTACATCTCATTGTATTGCTCATATGCATGACATCCTTCAACACACTTCACATTCTATTTGCTCAAATCTTTCATTGGGTTGTCATCATCAAAAGGGGGAGATTGCTGGACGCAACGATCTAGGAACTCTAGTTTGATGATGCCAAACGTGTGCGAACTATTTAACGTGTGTGCTAAGTGTGTTTCAGGAATGGCGAAGCGGTAATTCTTGAAGAGATGACTAAGTCAACATGTTGGAGAAATTGCTATTCACGTAGCTAATGGACTTGGTCAAA
Organism: Scilla litardierei; assembly: GCA_030789695.1. Lineage (NCBI taxonomy): Eukaryota > Viridiplantae > Streptophyta > Magnoliopsida > Asparagales > Asparagaceae > Scilla > Scilla litardierei. Next base: position 11,786 of record JAULAV010002992.1, on the reverse strand, counting down.
GAGCCATACACAAAGCAATGTGGACTAAGTCCAATATGGGATGAGATGGATTTGGTCAAAACAATTAGAAAGATATGCACGGATTTGATACTATCATTTTCCTATTCAAATTCCTATTTGACTTGCAATTCAAATCTCCAAATCCCTTCGTCCTAGGGATCTCCTCCTGGCCGAACTCTCTCTTGACCATACCCTATTGCCGTAAGCCAATGCCCTAGTATCCATTTATAAAAGCATCTAGCCAAAAACGAAAGGCATGGGAGCTAAAAAATACATTGCGGCAATACAAAGAAGCGGGGGAAATTAGTTCGGCAAAGCACTAACCCATATCATCATATAGCCCGCAAGTCATCAATTCAAAAGGCCTCTCCTTTCAATAAATCGAAGAACCAGCCAACATATATATCTCAAAAGAGCTTCAGCAAACATCTCTTTCACAAACCTCCTCCTACATCTCCCAAGGCCAAAAATTCTTCAAAGGACATCATCTCACGGCGCCATTCACTGAGCCCATCGACAAGTCGTCGTCTCTCTCTCCTTGTGCTACCATTGACGCTGTTTCTCCGAGAGGACATCGTGCCATCATCCCCGTAACGTTCGCCATCGAGTCGGAGAAGACCAAAGCCCTCGCCGCCGAGAAGCGTCGTCGTTCGCTATTGAAGCCACCGCCGCTGTCGAAGTCGACGTTGCCGCTGAACGCCAAGAGCTTGCTGTCGGAGTCATCTCACCAAAGAAGGCCGCCGCCTGCGTGTCCTCGCCATCGACGAAGGAGCAACGCTGCACGAAGCCCACGCTGTCGAAGAGCTCGACGTCGCTGAGGAATCTCTCGTATTGTGGGCCCCACATAGGTCCCTAGGACTACTGTGGGCCACACCTAGGTGATTGCTCTTCGAGGAATTGCCGCGTACGACGTTGCGACACGTCGTAGCCCGCCGTCGTTCGTGCTAGCTTTGGAATCTGGAATCGTTGCTCCGGTTGATTGCTCTGAAATTTCCAGCGAGGAATCTAATTGGAATCTGGACTTGGAGCGCGATCTTTTATTCCAACCCCTGGCGTCGCTACCCGACGCCAGTGTAGCTTTCGCGTCGTGTTGAGGTAACGTTTTGCACCCCTAGGACCCCCAACCCAATTGCATGCTAATCAAGACTAAAATCAGTATTTTTAAAGTATTTTAAATGTTTTATAATTCACTAATCAAGATTAATAAAACGGATGTAGGCCGGTGGCCTTGAGCACGTAGGATATTGTGACTTTGGACTCGTTGGACGGTGTTTCTCTGACGTGATACTTGCAGGCAAGTGAAACTTGCCAACTCTTGTGTAGGGCCATGTTTTTATGCCACTTCCTTGTTTTTGGCGTAAAAGAGACTAGTCAGTGAAAGGATAGCTGGCTAGACGCCTACTTGATCTAGTTTGACAACGAAACTAGATCCGTCACCTAAATTGATCTAGCTTGACAACGAAGCTAGATCCAACTCTTTAAACTTGTTAATCATGCATACTAAACTGTCATGTTTACTTTCCTTACCTGTTCGTTTTACTACTTGTCATGTCATGTCATCCATGCATTGAATGTCGCATTCGTAGGTGCACCCCTATGCCATACTTGTTAAAACACTTCCTGGCTCGTGATCCAAAAGCGAGCATTCCATGTTCGGGGGTAAGGCCCTGGCTCGATACACGTGGAGGGGTAGGGATAAACGGTCACTTGAGCTTAGGAGTTGGCCCGCGCAGCCACTCTAGCCAAAAGACGGAATCTCTGTGCACGAGGTGCTTACTTTACTTGTCTTGTACTAGTGAGTGTTACTTGTAAAACTTGACATCCATGTCATGCTCGTACCTTACTTTACTTTACCTGTTGCACTCATACTTCAACTGCCATGTCATCGCATCATGCTAGAACTGCTAGGTTGCTTTACTTGTGCCTACTTTCAGTTTCCTTGCACAAGTCTCTTGTAGACTTGCTGACATGTGCCCCTTGCTATTTTGGGTGTCACATGTTAGACCCTGAGCCAGAGACAGTTGTTGAGGACGAGGTGTTTGCTGACGCTGAGCCTGAGCCTACGTTCGTCGAGGAGTTCGAGGACACCGGAGACCAGTCTTAGAGACTGATTTTACTTGCTTTTGCTTTAGGTTGTTGTTAGTTGTCGGTGCTTGCACCATTACTTTGTTTTCGTACTTTGTACTTTTGTTGGCCATGCTGGGGCCTCTTTTTAGACTCTTTTATTTTAGCCTGGTGGCTTTTCTGCGATGTTGAAATTTATTAATGTGGATATTCTGAGATCATTCTTTTGTCTCATTTCTTTATTATTATCTTTGTTTCGTTTCGCGTTGCAAGGACCTGCAGTTTATATGATTGTTTGACGCTTATCGGACTAGAGGCTTTGTAGCTTCAAGTCTGAGCGGACCTTCTCACGCTTCGCCTCCACGTTTTTGGGAAGCGGGGCGTGACAGGAAGCCATTTATAGACGAATTGGAATGTCATTGGATGAGGATGAGACTACAGTAGAGTTACTGGGAGGTAACACAAGAGACCCCGTGAGTCTACCGCAAATTGCTTGTGATTATACAGAAGAATGCTCGTGAATCTACAGCAGATTGATAGCAGCCAGTGTTGTTCCCAATAATGTATGACTATTGTGGTGCGCGTTGAGCAAAATTGATAGCCTCAAACAAAATAGCTCAACGCTCACAACCGGCAAAAATATGGCCGTTGTGCACGGAGAGCAAATTATTTATGGTTTATCAAAACTGCTCAAAGCGCAAAACGGGCATATAGTTTGACCGTTGTGCGTATTGAGCAATAGGTATTTTGGATAACACAATTGTTCATTCAACGTAAGTAAGAGTAATATTTCACCAACAATTTTGTAAACTTGTTTCAGCAGCGTAATGCTGGATGTAGCGGAATACATTGACATCACACAGAGATCGTCCATCACGGTATACGTCACCACTCCTTTAACGAATCCGGTGCTTTCTCTATTCGATGCATTAAATGAAATTTTTTCTCGTAGCATGGTTTTTGCTCGACGCGCACAGTGGTTAAAATCTGGACAAATTTTACATGACGTTGTATGCTTGGAGTTATTTTATTCGAATGTAACCCGTTTTTCCTCGACGCGCACAACGGGGTATAATTCTACCCGTTTTCGTGTTGATTAATATTAAGTCAAAAATAAAATCTGTTACCCCACGCGCACAATCCGTATTGCGCACTGAGTAATAAAACTCTCCTCTAACCTGTTTTAATACCGCGAACAACGCGTTATAATTTAGGAAGATGTGCGCGCTGAATAAAATCTTATGTATATTCACGATCACTGCTTTGTAGACTCACTGGGTCTCTTCTGTAGACTCACGGTCACTCTACTGTAATCTCATCCTCATCCAAGGGCAGTCTAATTCGTCTATAAATGGCTTCCTTACCCACAAGCCCTCTTCAAACTCTACACTTCGAGTGATGTTTATCAGGCATGAGGAAGAAGTAACGCTACACTCGACTGTAGACTCATCCTTATTCAAGGGCAGTCCAATTCGTCTATAACTGGCTTCCCTACCCATAATCCCTCTTCAACCACAACACTTCGAGTGATGTGAAAGGCATGAGGACTGGTCAAATAGTTGTGTTGGCTCACACGAGGAGTAGCCCCTGACCGTATAACTGGCCAGCCCACGAAGTCTTCTAAATCATCCCCGACGGTATAGCTGGCTCGCCCCGCAAGGGGGTAGACACCCGACCGTATAGCCGAGTAGCCCACGAGGGCAAAGTAAGCTCATTTCCGATCGTATAGTTAGCTTGGCTCGCGAAGGTTTGGCGACCGAGATATCATTATAAATGTGCTGAAACTGGATCTCTTTAAAACTATATCTATGAAAACTGATTTATCTTGTATTTTAGTTCAAAATGCAGCTATTGTGGCTTTGAATTCCTAGGTCTGAGGGTCCAAACTAAAACTTAATACCCAAAGTTTTAATTATAAGCGTATGAGGATGATGCCTATCATTCGAGAAATCTATATACTGTTGCCGATCTCATATCTTATAATTTATCTGTTGCAGCAGGTCGCGCCAATTGTTAAGAAATCATTCGAGAAAATGTTTCCATTCAACAAAAATATCTCCAAGTACAACGAACAAAAATGAAAAACAAAAAAGGGTTCGATCCACCTATGATGCAGGAGCTCGCGAAGAGGCGTCCCCAGGCGATTCGTCTTCTCCCGAACCAGTAGGCTACCCAGGGACAACCGGAGGTCGGGGACGCATTCTTCGGACTTGCTCCTCGAACGCTATGAAACCCTCCCGGAAGGACCTCTCAATCTTCGCAACTAAAATGTCCGAGAACGCTCGAAATCCCTCATGGAGAGACTCAACGATCCTCGGAGCCAGGACATCCCCTAACCCGTCTGGACCTTAGCTACGAGCCGAGCATGGTCCACTTCCCGTAGGGCGCCTATATCGGCCCAAAGAGTACCTTTCTCCTTTCTATGCACCTCCCGGGCGAGGGACAGTGCATCCTCAGCATACTTGGCCGATCTCTCGGCGACAGCCAGAGCATCCGTCAAACTTCCCACCTCCGAGGTGAGCTCTGCACTCTCAGTTTGAACTGGTGGGCCTCCTTGGCTGATTGCTTAGCCGCCTCAGCCCTCAGGCGCTCCTGCACCAAGGCCGCCTCAAGACCATCTACCTTCTCTGAGAAGCGATGCGCCTCTACAGCAAGCGTGGCCACCAGCGAGACCGAAGGGGTGAATGTCGCCCTCAACAAAACAGATGTAGGAGAAGAAAGAGACCGACATGCTGGGTATGCCATACCAGAGAGTCTGCCAGTTTCCTGGAAGGAACCCCCTCTAACAAGGAGCGGTCACACGGAAAGACAGATCCAAGTGCCAGCTAGACGGCCACGCCAGCTGGACCACTCTCACTCTTCTTCTTCCCCTCGGGACCTTCAGACCACAAGTGAGAGCATCTCTTCCTCTCCCCCTGATTCCCGGATAACACACAGGAACCCTGCTCGACGGCCGCCACAGCCCCCTCTCCGAGGTCGAGACCGGCGGGAGCATCAATCTGATCTGCCACGAAGGGAGAAGGTTCGGCCGTGCCCAAGGGCAGAGGGGGAGGAACGCCCACGTGCCTTGACACCCCAATCGGTGGGTCGCCTGCAAGAATGTCCTCCCCCACAGTGCGACCATGCACATGGCCAGAGGAACTCCCCCGACTACCCGAATATCCTCGTCGCCGAGGGTTGAGTTGCTGAACATCTTGACTGAAACCCCGACCCGCCATCTGAGCAAAAAAGATGAAAATCAGGATAACAAGCAATGGGGAAAGCAGAATTTAAAAGGCCAAAGGCTTTATACAGAAGGTCACCTCGAATCCAAGCTGTCAGAAGGGGACGCGTGTCAAAGTCTCACAGAAGGCGGCACTTCGAATCCCGCTCCCTAAGGGCGGGAGAATTCCAACTTCGTGCTACTGGCTTTCATTCAATGCGATTGCCTAAACTGAAGTGTACGTCAAATACACATGAATCACATTCCCTCAGATCGAGCGGTCAAACCCCGAACGGCCCCGAGCGATGGCGGGCAGTTGATCCAACACACACAAAATGGGCTAAGACGGAACGGGTCAATTCCCTGTTCCAAGCCCATGGGCATTGTCGGAATTAGGTACCAGCCCAAATTGTACCATAAAACCACAAATTTTTATGCCCGTTGTGCGCGTTGATGGCCCATTGTGCGCTGATTAGGAAGTTTTGCTCATGGGTAATTATAGAAAGGTTCGCTCAGTGCGCACAACTTTCCTTTCTGTTGCCTGTTGTGCGCGCTGAGCAATTTTGTGTGGTGAATAATTAGTGTTCAGGTGTAAATGCAAGCTGATATATCACTTCTACAGAATAAAGAAATGAAATTGCATAGTGATACATGTGTTTTACTATATCATAATTGCAACCAACAGTACATTAAACCCCACGTTTTCGGGAAAGCATGGATAAATCATAAACACTAAACTAGTATCGACAAAGAAGCTGATAAACCCTATGAAGCGAATTAACCCTATGTCTGTACATTTTCAATCTTTTGTACGGGTTATGGATCGCAATCACGCACGGAGTAAAATAAAGACAGTGTTAACAATTACTCAACATGCACAACGGCTAATAAATTTACCCGTGCACATGTGAACGTGGAATGGAAAAAAAAGTTGTGTGCGGTGAGCAATTGTGAGTTTTGAGTGGTTGTGTGCGGTGAGCAATGCTGCGGTTTGAGTGGTTTTGTGCGCTGAGCAATTACCTCATGCTGTTTAAGGGGCCGTACCCGTGTATCCACATTGGCCCCCGTGATTCGTTCTCGAGAAATAACGCTGATCGAGGCCGAATGATGAGTTCTTTCATTTAATAGGGCACGACGTTCGGAGCATCTGATTTGATTCATGCCGCCAAAAATTCTCGCCTTCAGTTGATCTCAACCGTTGTTTTTGGCAAATTTCCGATACGTGTCGATCATTGTGTAATATTCCTTCGCGTAATAAAAGAAACTGGATTTATGAAGCCAATGGCTTTTGCGCTCCGGTCTCTGGTTAACTCGAGGAAATCTCATCTTCTTCTTATTGCTTCCAGCAAACAAAAATGGCGGGTGGAGCATACAAAGATTTGACTTCAGAGCTAGAGCGGGCCTATGAAAAAGGCCATAAGAGGAAGAGGGCTGAGGAGGAAGAGGGGGAAGAGGAGGAATCGGAGGAATCGGGGCACCTCATTCTAGAGTTGGGGGAGGCTGGATGCTCCTCAAGTCAAGCTGCTGGGTCTTTGAAGGCGGCTCCTTATGATCCTCGAGTTGGGGCCGAATCGTCCGCCATCCCGCCACACGACGGGTGGCCATACGAGGACATTGTTCCTCCGGTCCCTTCCGTCGACCCCATATCTCCAGAGTTCGGCCACCTTCTGCTGTCGAACCGCATTTGGTCTGGCCATCATGGGGAGATTCAGGGGGAGACCTATCGGCCCCCGTTCGTCGTGGGGATGGACGAGTCGGCCCTCCTGGACTTTGGGACGGGGGCTCGTCTGGCGGAGAATATCACTCTGCCAAGGGATTTCGAATTCCTGAAGGGGGTCGATCTTGAGACGATGGTCAACTGCTTCGTTCGCAGTGGCCTTCAGGTTCGTTGCCACTGGGCCTTCCTTATTTGCTTCCCCTTCTGGTTTTGCTGATTGTCGCCATCTGCAAGTGACCATTTTCGGTGCATATCTGCGCCGCAGGGCCCTCGACCTGATCGAGGGTCAGCGCCGGCTGGCAGCTACCGAGATCCAGGCTTCTGAGCTCAGAGCTCAGGTGACGAAGCTGGAGGCAGACTTGGGGACGACCATGACCGCCAAGGCCGCGTCGGATTGGGCGGCCTCGGAGGCGAAAGCCAGCTTCGCCTCCGTGTCAAGCACCAGGAAGCAGGCGGAAGCTCAGTGGGGTAGAGAGCGATCTCAACTCCGTGCTAAGCTTGAGGCATCGAGGAAGGAGGTTGCTGACCTTCAGGTCAAGCTTCTCGATAAGGGGCAAGAGGTCGATGCTTTCAAGGCTCGGGCCACCGCCAAGATGGATAGGGTGGCGAGAGCGATAAAGGACCTGTTTACAACCTACGATGCATCGTCTGCCTAAATTTACGAATCTTTACTTTTGTAAGACTGCTCTCGAGCGAGTCATATGTAATTGTCCAGAATTTAATGAAGGGAATTTTTGCAACAGACCTCGAGTGAGAGCGTTTCTTCCTCTCCCCTGATTCCCGGTCGACACACGGGAACCCTGCTCGACGGCCGACACGGCCCCGTCACCGAGGACGAGACTGGCAGGAGAATGACCTTCCGTATATGATCACGATGAGTAATTGTGTGTAATTTGTATACAGGTTTGCTCCGAGCGCACAACGGATTGTTAATTAACACTGTTGTGCGCGATGAGCAAAACTTGGTAATTGTAGAAAGCTTTGCTTAGCGCGCACAACATTCATTTCTGTTGCACGTTGTGCGCGCTGAGCAATTTTGTGGGGTGATTAATTAATGGCCAGGGGTAAATGGAAGCTGATATAAATAAAAGTATCACTTCTACTAAATAAAAGTCAACAGACGAGGTCTCGGGAATACACAGAAGAGTCATCTTGTACCTTGGATATTTATTGTATATATTAGGTGAGCGATGAGCAAAATTGTTGGCCTCGATCACAATTTCTAAACGCGAACAGTCACCCCTTTTGCCCTTTGTGCGCGCTGTGTAAATGTAATGTATATTACTTTCAATAATTTTTACTATGAAATTTCAATGTTGGAATTTGATTCAAGTTAGCATCAATGTATATATCACCAATCACAATTTTGCAATTTGCTGTAATTATATCAAATTAATTGACATTGTATTAAGGTCTGAATTCCAACATACTACAACAATTATGCATTCCAATGTACATAACACAACAAAGTAGAGACTACGTCTAAACATTTTGCAACTTCATATTATGCAACTTCACATTTTACATGGATTCCGAATATGAGAAACTGATCAAAGTCAATATGAACCGCTCTTGCAAAATGGTATCAATTAACAGCTACATCCGCGCTGACCATCGTCACTGGCCACTAGTATCTTGGACTTCTGTCCCCTGTATGTGTTGAAGAATAAGAAGTGATGAAAAGAAAAAATTCATAATTAAGTAAATATATTGTATAATGAGATAGATCAGTATCGTAAAGAATATTGCAACATCACATTTTGGCAGCGTTATGAAATTTACTCATGGGTTCCTTCTTCTGAGCACAGAGAGAAATGTGTATGCACAGGTTCTGGGCAGCTTAAGAAAAGTGAGAAAAGTAGCAAGGGACTTCAGATGCCAGTTTGAGCACTTCCGGATGGAAACTGGAACTGCTGGCAATGTAATGAAGCATTCGATCTTCTGAAGGAGCAAAGAACATCTTCGAGGCTGTGTATATGTGATGTCTCCAATTTATGCATCACGTCAATTGCAGGAATTGATTGATTGAATTCTACGTGAGGTGAGATAAAAACTGGATAAATTTAAAATCGATTGGTTGATTTCCCCACAACTGCCAAATGACATTGTATAAATACAAAAGCCTAAACAAATTTTCCAAATCCTGCGGACTTCAACAACTTGTGGCAACTAATTACGAACAATAATTCAAATAAAAGAATGCAAAGGACTAGCTAACAACTTGACCTCTTCTTACTGAAAGCGTGCATAAGCCACTTGCGCAGGTGAGCAGTACTCCCTTTAAGTAATGAACTTGGGATCTTCTTGGCTTATCATGCCACTACTCACTAGTATCTTGGCCTTATTTCACCTGTATGCTATATGCGTTAAAGAAGAATCAGTGATGAACACATACAAAACATAAATAAGTAAATATATTGTTTCATAATGAATATTGCAACATTACCGTGTGGCACTGGTATGAAACTCAATAATGGCGAACGGGTATGAAATTCTTCAGAGCATGAGCGCCATGTGGCTGAACAGTGTCCGAGCAGCCAGTGGAAGGTGTCTGCACAGTTTGAGAGACGATCCCAGAATGGAACCTTCAGGCAACTGGCAATGTAATGAGCATTCGATAACCTCGAGTGCTTCTGAAGGAGCAAAGAACATCTTCGAGTTCATATATATGTGATGTATTCAATTTCTGCATCATGTCACATCCCTCTAGTATATTGGCCATCTTTTGTATTGTAGAGGAAGCATTCATGAACAACAAAAAAATAGCAAGTTGAAGAAAAAATATTTTATAAGTAGAATCAGATAGAATCGGATAATGGAACTATCATCACGAAATGTTGTGGTTGATGAGATCTTGTGGGTAGGGAAGCCATTTTTATAGACTACTTGGACATGCACATGGATGAGGACGAGACTACAGAAGAGTTACTGTGAGGCTACAGAAGAGAACCAGTGTGTCAAAAGCGGAGTGCTCGTGTATCTGTAGAAAGTAGAATAGTGCTCGTGAATCTACAGCAGATTGATACCAGCCAGTTGATGTACCCAAGAATGGTTGACCTTTGTTTTGCTAGGTGGGCAAAATTGTTATTAGCCCTTAAAATAATTTCTCAACGCGCAGAACAGTCAAAAATACATTTGGTTGGAAAACTCCTAATAAATAATATTGTATGGAAAAACGCAGCTGACCCTATTTTATCTCGGCCCGAGGGCTCGTTTAATGCTTTTGCATGCAGTAGTCACCCTCACACATTTGCACTTAATGCAGCCGAGTAGGTTCACTTGTATTTAATGCATTAGACCAATTTGGTTTGCCCAATGCGCACGACGGTCCAAATTTATGCCCGTCGTGCGCGTTGAGCAAAATTGGGTGTTGGGTAATTAGCGTCCCGTTGTAAATGCAAGGTGGTATGTATACTTTTGCCAGTTGTGCACGTTGAGTTATTGTGGTAATTATAGACAGTTTTGATCAGTGCCCACAACGTTCACTTATTGGGCCAGTTGTGTGCGCTGAGTAATTATGGTTACTTTTAAGTTAGCATCACGCAATTTTGTAATGTGCTGTAATAGTATCGAATTTAATGACATTGTATTAAGGTATGTATTTCATCAAACTATAAAATTTATGCATTCAAATGTACATAACACAACATAGATACTACATCTAAACATTTTCCAACATCACATTTTGGAACTAGTATGTAATTCATGCAAGTGACTATCGTATGGATACATGGATTCCCACAAAGAAAAAAATGTCAAGCACGATTCCATATATGAGCAGCTCCATCAGATCCATTAGCGTCACTTGCAGCAAGTATCTTGGCCATCTGTCGTCTGTGTTGGCCTGTATGCGTCGAAGAAGAATCAGTGATCAACAAAAATAGCATAAATAAGTAAAAATATTGTATAATTAGACTTAGATAGATTTAAAATAGAACATTTGTTATCATCAAGCAGTTATGTATGCAATGAATCTCAACAGAACATACGAAGGGTTAAATAATATCTGCAAGATGGGATGAACGAGAATGAAGCTGTTGTGGTTGCAAGAACATCTTCGCCTCCATGTGATAGTTGCAATGAAGTTGAACAGATCAGGCGAAGAGGAGCAAAGAACATCTTCTCCTCCATATAAATGTGATGTATTCAATTTTTGCATCACGGCACTTGCCGCTAGCATATTGGTCATCTTTGTGTGTTGTAGACGAAGCATTCATGAACAACAAAAAAATACAAGTTTGAAGAAAAAAACATTGTATAAAAGAATCAGAGAGAATCAGATAAAGGAACTATCATCACGTAGGGTAGTGGTTGATGAGGTCTTGTGGGTATGGAAGCCATTTACAGACGAGTTGGACTGACCATGGATGAGGATGAGACCACTGTAGAGTAACTGTGAGGCTATAGAAGAGAGCCCGTGAGTGCTCGTGAATATATAGCAGATGGATACCAGCAAGATGTTGTTCCAAATAGTATTTGACTGCAGTGATGCGCAATGAGAAAAATTGCTTGAACGTATACCTTTTTACTCAACGCGCACAACGGGCAAAAAACATCTGGTTGCGATTAGCAAAGAGCAAAATCTATATTATCCAATAGTAATATTTCTCAAACGTATACCTTTTTACTCACTGCGCACAAGGGTCATACCGTAGCAAATCACAGTATTATAAATATTTTGGTTAGTGCTCACAAAGGTCACTACTTTTGCACGTATGGCGGGCTGATTAACTTTGAGTAATGGAATACATTTTTGCTCATACGACAAGTTCTCATGTCTTGAACCTTTTCTCTACAAACATT